>JAVBJF010000726.1:0-71468 GCA_033439095.1 Pseudococcus viburni | reverse complement strand
TATTCACTGCAAAAATTCATTGACTGCAATTTTAAAAAAAAAAAAAGGGGGGACTCTGAAAAAGACTCGCTGAAGACTCCGAGTCTTTTTCCGAGTCTTTTTGTGAAAGACTCGCGGGGTGTCGACTCGGAGCTACAATTTCTAAGGACTCACGGCTCTCGACTCGGAGTCGCAATTTTCAAGGACTCGCGTCAACCCTGCTCGAAACTCATTATAATTCCGCTTTTCGCTTATTCGTCGCTTATCTCTTTAATACAAAATTACAAAATACTAATCAATTTTTAATTAATATCGTAAAACTAATTATTGCTTAAACTTCGTAATTTAAAAATCAACATTCAAAAATATTTCATTATCACAAAATTATTAAAATATATTTCAATTGTTTTAAAAGAAAAATATAAAAATACTCAATTCCAAAACATCGTTTTGCATCTAGTCCCAACAAAAAATAGACAAATACTACTCATTCATTGGCTATTTCAAAATACTAGATCGCCGATTGGCTAAAGTTGAAAAACCAAATGAAAAATACAAAAATAAATAAATAAAATGACAAAATCGATCGATTGCAATAGGGTTTTTCGCGCTAGCGCAAAAACCCTAAAAAGTATCGGGGGGGAGCCAGAATTAATCGAGCACCCGGTACAGGTTTGGAATTATATTTCGATCACCAACACGCAGGGATGGAAACCGTAACCGAAACCAAAACCGAAATTCCATAAAACCGCTAAAAAATCGCTGTAAAACCGGAACCGGAACCGAAACCGGAACCGAAATTTTAAAAAATGAAACCGAAACCGTAAACCGGAACCGAAATAGTTTAAAAAGGTCATCAAAACCGAAACCGAAATAATATCATTTCGGTTTCGGTTTTTCACTTTTTAAAATTTAATATTGTGGTGTTGGTGATGCTGCGATGCTGGTGAAATATAGATTTATGAAATGCATTAAAAATTTGCTTGAGAAGTTGAGATCGTCATTTTTGTTGCAATTTTTTCTTTTTGAGGTATCCCTGCGGTTTTCTTTGGAATGTTTTGAATTTGTATTCATTTTTAAACGTATTAAGAACAGTTCTAAATTTCAAATTTCACAATCGCGACTTACCAGTTACCATTACCAACAATCATTTTTCGATCATACATAATGACATTATCGTAATAAATAGAGGGAATTTCCCATTTGATAAAACTCGTAAAGCCATGAAATTATCATAAATACTTAAATAAAAGAAAAAATTTACTCCTAAAAAACGTAAAAAAAAAAGCCAAAACCGAAACCGTTATTTTGAACCGAAACCGTTATTTTGAACCGAAACCGTTATTTTGAACCGAAACCGTTATTTTTTGCTGTAACCGTAACCAAAACCGAAACCCAAAACCGAAATAAAAAAAATGAAACCGAAACCGTAAACCGAAACCGAAATAAAAATTCTGAAACCGTAACCGCTAAACCGAAACCGATATTTTTTTCCATTTCGGTTTCCATCCCTGCCAACACGTACTTAACACCAATATTAATTTCCTTCTGGGTTCGATTCGGGCATTTCGGGCCACCTACCCCTCTGAAATTTTCATCTCATGATGTGACGACGTGACCCATGACCCTTTCCGTAGCCCCTTCATTTCCGATGTTAGGCAAAATGGTTTCCCTATCAAGGATTTTATTTTTTTGCGAAAACGAAAACATAAAATTTTTACAAAAATAATGCGACTTTGTGATTTCGCGGAGGCACATACAAAATTGGCAACGTATTTTTTGCCATGTGGCAACACCGCAAACATTCGTTGGAATGTTTACCGTTTTTTCGCCGCATTATTTGAGTAAAATCTGCATATTTGTGAGAAAAGCAACAAGTGAATGACTCACTGTGAGGAATTGAAAGGCGTAAGTGCTTTTATTTTCTCATCTCTTCCATCTCCTTACTCAAGCTACAACTTCAGAAATGGCTTCATCTTCAGTATATGGTAAGTACATCCCGATGTTGATAATTTTAATCATAATTAGATTACGAACCTAATCGTAATGATCCCTATTTTCCATGCCCCACAATCTTTTCACGCTATTCTTTTTCTATTGCAGAAAAGAAAGCAGTCGAAGAAGTGTATGCTTACCACATAACGCTTGAACAAACAACTTCGGAAAGCGAAATCGATCCTTCCGATGCCGAGTCCGTTGAAAGCGTTCAAGCAAACACAACAGGTAAAAAATAGACAATTCATTAATGAGAATTGCCATAACGAGCTGCTCAGGCTTATCAATATGTTCATTATCGGCTGCAGTATCAGCTAAAGACTCATCGGACATCAGCACTGATGAATTATCCGATTACGTTATGAGCGAATACGAAATCGCTACTTCGCCGGAAACTATCGAGCGATCGATTTACGAAAAGGAGTTCTTCTCGTCTTCCAGCTCTCCTCGCGATATCGTGAGTATCATTTTCTATATCCGTGTTCTTAGTTTTCACACTTGTGGTATTATATCTTCACCTTTTATTGCAGGAGTTCGTATTTAGTTGTAGCGCATCGGAGAAAAGCGACGTAACTGATGTGAGCGATTACGACAACGATATTTTCGGCATATTAGGTGATAATAAATTTTATCACACTTGTGCTCAATGTTTTTCGTACAATGCAAATCCGGCTTTCCGTTTTTGCGATTCATGTTACCAAGTAAGAATTTCTCATTATGAAATTAATGATCACAATATTGGTTCTAATTTTAAACTCTTCGTAGTTGAGAAAAGAATCTTTTCCAACGAAACCAAAACCAAAGAGAAAAAGGAACCGTTCTGCGGTCAACCAACCTGCGAAGAAACAGAAATTATCTCGCGAAAACGGTTCTTCGGATGCTGCCAGTCCTACCGAAGAAAATACCGAATCGAAGAGTTTCGATAATCCAGTCAGCAGCATTATGGATTCCGGTATCGAATCTTTATCACCCAGTGCCGAATGGGAAATAACTGAGCCGAAAGAAAAATGTCTGACGTGTCTGAGTAGTACTGTCAATGGATTATTCACACACGGCAGAACAAGTCATCGGTGTTGTTGTTATAAATGTGCTAAGAGAATTTGGAGTAATAGCAGAAGGTGTCCGATCTGTAGGCGCAAAATTCACAATGTTTTGTTATTGTTGAATTGCTGAACGGGTCGCGAGTTGATACCGTAAACGAATAACGTTATTTTGTAAGATTTTTCTCTAGTTTTCGTACGATTTGAAAATTATGCGAAGGGATTATTATTGTGTGTGATTTTTCGGCCATGATACATATTTTTGTTACTGAATCATACGTTTTGATCGATTAGTGAAATGAAATTGGAAGTTCATCGAAGGGACGTTTTTTTTTCAATATTGATTGGATTTTTCCATTTCAATATTTTAAGAGGTGAATCTAGAATCAACGAATAATTCTTAATTTTATACGTCAAAATATCGAAGTGAGTGATGAAGAAATTTCATGATTCATTGATTTTTTGGATTTTTTTTTTTAAATCATTGAAATTTGAATTATTTTTGATTTAGTTCCATTTGGGGGGGGGGGGTAGCTGTATACTTGATATTTCGAAAAAACGTGTGTGAATAAAATGCCAATTTCTAAAATAATTACCTACACAGGTTGGCATGAAAAATGCTGTTTGAGGTTTGATGGATGATTTTCATGGTATTTTTCGCACTGATCACGAGAAAAATGGTGGAAAAATTCCATCACCCAAGGATTTTTCACAATTTGAATTTTTCGTTTCGCGGTTTTTCTACTTTTTTGACAACTTTTGACACTTCAAGTAGATTTTTTGAGAAAAGGAAGGGTTCTACGAGAAAAATGAATAGAACATAAATTGTAGAGCGTCAAATTTCCTATCTGTAGAGTCAAATTAGTTTTTTCTTAGGAGGCTTAGCTTTCGGGATGTTTTAGCTCAAAGTTCAAATTTCAACTTTCTTTAAAAATTGAAAATATCTCAAAAACTAAGCTCCTTAGAAAATACTAATTGAACTCTACAGGTAGGAAATTTGACGCTCTACAATTTATGTTCCATTCATTTTTTTCGTAGGGCCATTTCTTTCCTCAGAAAATCGACTTTAAGGGTCAGAAATTACATCAAAAAGTGTAAAACAAATTTTCAACGAAAAATCTTCCAATTATGAAAAATCCTGACGTCCTGGAATATTTTCACCATTTCTCTCGTGATCAGCGTAAAAAATAATATAGTAACTATCCATTAAATTTAAAACAGCATTTTCTTTTTCTTGTTTTAATCTCTGTTTTTAGTCTAAAATGTAGCACTGATTTTAAAATTTCTCCATCACTCCAGTTTCGCTGGTAGGTGATTCTAATCTACTTTTTTGGTGCCGAGTTGGAATATGATTACAGTTCTCCTCGATTACGCCAGTATTTTTTACAGTTGGAAGATTTCTTGTTGAAAATTTGTTTTACATTTTTCTGTGTAACTTTTAACTCTTGAAGTCGATTTTCTGGGGAACGAAAGGGTTCTACGAAAAAAATAAATGGAACATAAATTGTAGAGCGTCAAATTTCCTACTTGTAGAGTCTGATTAGTTTTCTTCTCAGGAGGCTTAGTTTTTGAGATATTTTCAATTTAAAAAAAAAAAAATTGGAATTTAAAGTTTGAGCTAGAATATCTCAAAAGCTAAACCTCTTAAGGAAAAACTAATTGAACTTTACTAATAGGAAATTTTACGTTCTACAAGTTATGTTCTATTCATTTTTTTCGTAGAACCCTTCCTTTTTTCAGAAAATCGACTTGATGTGTCAAAAGTTATCAAAAAGTGTTGAAGAAAATGTTCAACGAAAAATTCAAATTGTGAAAAATCCTTGGTTCGTTGATGGAATTTTTTCACTGCTTTTTTCGTGATCAGCGCGCGAAAATACTATAAAAATCACCTTCAAACCTCAAACAGCACTTCAAAAGTTTAAATATGTCGACCTGTGTTATTTTTATTCATTGCTTTAAAAACATTCCTAAAATATTTCAAAAATTTCTTTGTTTTTTATACAAAAATGTCTGGAATTCGAAAATGTTGGTTCAAGAGTTGCGTTAGCCTCCCCAAGGACCCCCTACTCCAAAACTTTACAATGTTGATTTCCTAGTTCTCAAAAAATTTTCAAAATCCGTGCACATTTGTTCACTTTGTGAAATTTCAGACTACAATCTAAATCAAAATCAGAAATAAAAATTTCCAAATTCTCGATATCTGGAGCACTTTGAGGCGCGATACGATACTCAACGAACCTTTTCGAATTTCCAGTACAATTTCTCATCTGAATTAATGGTGAAAAAATTTTAAAATGTTGAGAGATGGGCCTTTAAACCAGTTTTCTTCGAATTTTACAATCAATTACGTATCGCAATCTAAACATAAAACTAGAAAATGATTTTCTACGTCTTATTTCCCTCCTCCTTTTTGAAACTACATCACATCTGTTGAAAATTTTCACCAAAAAAAAAACTTATTACCACGGCTTCACATTTTTATAAATGAAAAACCTTCAGGCTGTCAAAAAAATACTAGATCGAGAGTATCGATAATTTCTAAGCTTTTGAAATACCTAAGTCATTTTCACAAAGATACGTTATTCTTTCTCAATATTACTTCTATATTTTGGTAGACTGCTGCTGGATATAATATCATCGAATTGAATTTACATCCAATTTTTTTTTACTTTTTTTCCCTCTTTTTGTAATATTCTTGCTATTCTTTGCTTAAGCTTTTGTTTAATATTTTCACGCCCGTTGTGTGAAGGAATTTTTATGTTTGTGCCATGTTCATTGTGTATTTGTGATTTTGTTTTGTCATTATAATGTGTGAATTTGTACTCCCAGACTGGGAAACAAACACTTTGTGTAAATTAAATGAAAAGACGAGGGAGTCTGAATGGCTAGAAAATTTTCAACCTCGTATTATAATTGATTAGCGATGTGTTATTTTTTCCACGGAGGGTTTGATTCCAATTCTTTAATACCGTAATAAGACTTATATTTATTTAGGTATTATGTATAAAAATTGATGTTATCCATAAATATTTGAAACGTGCCCGATATATATCGAATAAGATTTTATTTAAGTTTGTTTTACTCGTATCTGTGATTTAATGATTTAAAAAAAAAAACAAGACGAAGTTTACACGACAAACTCAGAAGTAAATATTACAAAATTTTAATTACCTAAAAATATACGGTAGATGTTTTTCTAAATTGCAGATTTTTATTGTCCAATTGTTATTATGCATTTGGGTGACAGGATATGTGCAAAGAATTTCACTTTTGAATGAGAATATATTTTCGTATCGTATCTTATCGTCAAAATTTTGTTGTTGAAAAATTCAGTGGTTAGTCACAACATTTCTGAAAAATATTATTTATATGGTTATGACTTTTTTTTTCTAGAAATCTTTTGTTTTGAGCTTGAAAAAGGAAAAAATTGAACCTTTGAATCGAAAAGGAATAACAACAAAGTTCAATTTTAGCAAAAAATTTTGCATTTTTTTGTCCTTCAAAATTTTAAAAAACTGAAATTGGAACTGGAACGAATATCATTTCAGTTTCCCATTCCTGCTTTGGAGCACCACCAAAATTTCAATTGTATTGGTTGCAGCAAGGACTTCTATCATCGCGAAGACAGACACAGAATCTATTTAATCGCGATTCGAGACATGTTTCAAGGGAATAGGAGTCGATTCCGGAGTCAGAGTCAAACTAACTCCAAATTGACTCCAACTCCGGAGTTGGGCAGTCAAGGTCAAAGATTAACTCCGGCGTCAGGAGTCAACTTTTAAATTTTTAAATTTCCCCAACCCCCTTCTCCTCTATTCGTAATATTGTGGGAGGTTGCACTCCGATAAATTATTAATAAATGGCTGATTTCTATTCCCTGCTCCGGAGTCACAGATTGACTCCGGAGTCGAGCTGGAGTCACTTTTTTTCCTCGCTCTTTTTCTTTCTCAATTTTTTTTTAGCTCCGAGATGTTTTTCGATTTCTTCAATTTTTATCTACTAAAATCTTTTCTGCTCTAAAATTTTTTCATTTACTGATATTTATCTCAATTATCAACTGTAAAATTACATTAAGTATTTGATTTTAATTTCATTTTGAACGTCACATTCTCTAAATTTTTTCGCCTTTAGTTTCTTTAAAAAATTTTCTACCCAAATTTTTTAAATATTTTTTTATTCTAAAAATTTTAGAGCTGGAAAATGATTTTGAGGAAAAATTTAGAATTTTGAGAAAAAATTTCAAGAATTGAAAAAACTTTGAGAAAAAATTATAATATTGAGAAAAAGTCGGAAAAGTTTCAGACCAGGGGAGAAAATTGGAGGGAGAAATTTCGGAGTGTAAAAAATTTCATTTTAGATGAAAAAATGTTGGAGTTGAAGAAAATTTTTGGGAATTTTTTTTAGAGTTGAAACATAATGGAGAAAAAAAATTAAAAGTCGAATATATTTTGAAAGTCGAGAAAAAAATTTTCTAGTTGGAAAATTGTTGATGTCGGTTTCTAAAAAATTAGGCTGCAAGAAAAAGCTTTTGGCTAGCTTTTAGCTTGCTATTTAAAAAACTTTTGAACTTCCGGCTTACGGCTTATCACTTAAATCTGGTCGATCTTCAGCTTTTCTTTTTAAGCTTTTACGTAGCTTTTATCCCTGGAATGTACACGTTATGCAAAACAAAAAAAGAAACTATATCGTGAATTCGTAATATCGATTTTTATAATTTTCCAATTTTCGCAACAGAATTAATTTCATATTGAATATGGGTTGCACACAAGTTAAAAAATTTGCTTTCCAAAAATATTATTCATCATACCATACTTTAATACAGATAGGTAGAGTACGGTATCGTACAGGTAATAAAATAGTGTGCCTAGATAAGTTTTACATAGATAAAATAACACAATGCAATAGGATGCGTTCAAATCACGGTAAAAATAAAAATATTGTAATAGTTCGAGTAGTATTAATAAAAGAATATAATAATCACTAAAAAAAAGAAAAAGAAATAAGACATAGATCTAAACAAAAATAAAATATCAAGAATAAACAAACAAACAGAAAACATTGAAAAAGAATAATGTAAGAAAAAAAAACGATACAGTCCCTAAAAATAAATATACATATATTTAAAATCAGATATTATTAGTAAATAGGAAAGAAAGAGAAGAAAAATGACAAAACCCATCACAAAATAACTTCACTATCACTAATTATTTTCATTACATGAAAAAAGAAATATCAAATATTACGGTTTATGCGTTACGTGCCACAGCGCCACAAAAGCATACAAAACTGTACGTAATAAATGCACATATTTGATATACTTGTTACACATGAATTGTAAAAGGATATAAAGGAGTAAGTACTAGGTACTAGATAGAGGTGTGTGGCACGCGACTACGTACGTACACTACTCTCTCAGTCATAAATCAGTGAAAATTATCGAAAATCACTGAGAAACAGTCAGAATCGCAGCACAGGAGAAAATCAGTGAAATTTTTTTGCTGAAAACAAATCAGTGAAAAATCACTGGAAAATCTGAAAAAAAATTCACTGAAAAATCAGTGAAATTTATAAAATTTGCAGAAAAATCAGCGAAAATGTTCTGAAAATCAGTGAAATTTTTTTTGCTGAAAACAAATCAGTGAAAAAAATTATTGGAAAATCTGAAAAAAATTCACTGAAAAATCAGTGAAATTTATAAAATTTGCTGAAAAATCAGTGAAAATCTTTGGAAAATTAGCGAAAATTTTCTGAAAATCAGTGATTTTTTTTGCTAAAAACAAAACAGTGAAAAAATCAGTGAAAAATCACTGGAAAATCTGTAAAAATTCACTGAAAAATCAGTGAAATTTATAAAATTTGCTGAAAAACCAGTGAAAATCTTTGTCAAAAGAGCGAAAATTCGCAGAAATTCAGTGAATTTTGATGATTTTTCCTATTCTGCAATTCTGACTATCAGTGACCTTTCACTGATTCAAAATGACAGAGTACACACATCCATATAATACGGGGATAAAACTGTTATGAAGTTGAGAATTTCATAATTTCAGGCGTAATGGTGGATATTAGATACTAAATACACTCAATCTCGCTCACGCCGAAGTCTGCACACATTCTATGAACAGTAAACACACTCACATAAGTTGAATACCCAACTAACAAGAAAATACAAACATACATAAATTTTACACCGAAATAGAAATAACGCGTCAGAAAAACAAACATAAAATTTGTTTCATCTTTTTCTACGTAAAAATCTGGTAACTATTTGAGCATTAACGATGAGAAATGGAGATTCGCGATCCTCATCCTTGCTCCATTATTTTGAAAATCAATTCGAGAACAATCGGGTTCAAAACTTCGCGGATGGAAACCGCTGATTCGTGTATGACAGCGATGAGTTCTTCGTCTAAGCTTTTCATATAAATTGGTGGTAGTTTTTCGCCTCTGCTACCAGCTTCATAGCCCACCTGTCAACGAAACAAATTCCAATATAAGGGCGATCATGGCGGCTAATAGGCAGGGCCTATTGCAAGGAAAATGTGGAGCTGCGCATGGAAGCCCATTCGCCCTATCCTTTGTCCCAATTTTTTTGATTTGTGACTAAGAATACAGTGGTGTCGGTAGCTTTTTTTGGGAGAGTACAAATTGGTATGGAGACTTGGAATCATCAGAAGGATTTTAAGAGGAGGGAATGAAAGGGAGCCTTTTTCACACTATAGATGATAGAAATCGTGATTCGCGAGGACAAAGATCTAAAAAATTGCATTTTCAATGTCCAAAAATACATTTTTTCATGTTTTAATGCTTTGAAAATCCCTATTTAATGTAATTTGCGTACATACAAATAACAAAACAAAAAAAAAAATCGAGGGGGTCGTGAAAAAACTGAAATGTCAAGTTTTCGAAGCCTGAAGTGAAATTTATTTCAAGGTATGCACGAACGCAAGCGAAGTGAGAACAAAAAAGTTTTCAAAAAAAAACTCAACAGCTAAAAATTATGGTTCTGGTTACAAAAAAACTGAGTCATAAAAGCAGAAGAATACTTGTAAGAAATGTTTTGAGATCTGCGTAAAATTAGACATTGATTTTGAAAAATATTCCCAACTTTCAAAAAGTGTAAAAATATTCGAACCCGAGCGAAGCCAGAAAGAAAAACTCAAAAAAATGCTCAAAAGGGAAAAATTGCTCACGTCGAATTAAAAAAATTGAAAATTTTTCAAAAGTAAATAAATTGAAATTATTTTGATTTTTGATAAAAACTGTCTCGATTTTTAAAAAATTAGGAAAACAGCAAACTCAGTCCGAGCGAAACGAGGGCAAACATACGTTATTGCTGTTGAAAAATATGGTTTCAAGATCACAAATACTTCTAAGTAAAAAAATCATTTTTGAATGGCTTCTGAGGGGTGCCCCCCTCGTATTTACGTCACTGGAGTTTTAGTTTTCAGTTTTCAAAATATCAGTTTCAGTTTCAGTTTTCAAAATTTTTTAGTTTCAGTCTTCAGTTTTGGTTTTCTGTATTTTCATATTTTTTCCCTTTTGTATTACTATTTTCTGAAAATTTATTACCTATTTGTGTTTTTTTTTTTTTTTTTTAGAAAAAGTGACCACTTGGTCACAAAAATATTTACTGAATTCTGAATCTATATGAAATTATGTTTCAAGTGACCTTTTTTGGCCTTTTTCATGCAAAATTGACGATTTTATTGTAAGAATTTGAAATTTGTTGTTGGAAAACACGTTAGGTGAAAATTTTCAATAAAAAATTAACTCGAAAATATTTCGAAAACAATGCCTTTCAGAAAAATCTAACCGCTTCTACCAGATAGGAAATTTTTTATTGTTATTTTTCAACTAAAATTTCTTCTCCCAATTTTTTTCAACTCCAAATTATTTTCTCAAACCTTTTCCTACTTCGCATTTTTTCTGAGAATTTTCATTGTTTTCACTTGAATTCAAAATAATTTTCCCAGCCCAAGACTTTTCTCAATTTTTTTTCAACTTTGAATTAATTTTTCTCATAAATTCTGAATTTTGTTTCCCACTTTCCCATCCAAAAGAAACCGATTTCATTTCATTCATTCATTTATATTGAAGATTTCAGTTGGGTGGGAAAGTGGGAAACGAAATTCAGAATTTATGATAAAAATTAATTCAAAGTTGAAAAAAATTGAGCAAAAAAGTCTTAGGTTGGAAAAACAATTTTGAATTCAAGTGAAAACAATGAAAATTTTCAGTAAAAATGCAAAATAGGGGAAGGTTTGAGAAAATAATTCGAAGTTGGAAAAAATTAGGAGAAAAATTTTAAGAGTTGAAAAATGTCAAGGTGAAAATTTACAGTTTTTTTAAAAAAATATTGAGATAGGAAAAAAATGTAAGAATAAATTTCACGATTAAAAGTTATCAATGAAAAAAATTTCTAGATGGGAAAATTTTGAAGTAATGTGAAGTAAAATTTTTCCAAATCAACTCAGTCGCAATTTTTTTAAAAACAGTTACAATTCGGAGTCGGATTTTGGTATTGAGATGTTTTGAATTTGTTGGTCACACAATTACACATTTTGAAATCGATTTAAATTATGTTTCAATATGCAAGGTTAGAGGCTCCACAAAAAAATCGAACTGGATTTTGGTATTTTTGGATTTTCATTAAATTATTCGAAAATTACGAATCAGGAATCATTTTCCCGGAAGTGATTCGAATCATTTCTAAGAAAAGGATTCGTGATTCGAATCGAAATGAACGGGATTCGACATAACCTTGAAAGCAACCGAAATTTGGCAATCGGAACCCAGACACAAAAAATATAAAATTAAAAGAAAACTGAAACTCAACTGAAATTCATTTTAGTTTCAGTTTCAGTTTCCCATCACTGGAATTTTCGGTTGAGGGGACAAAAAGGAGCTTTCTTTCATATTGTTTCCAGAAATAGTTCACAATTGTGATTTTGTTCATGCCCGAGCGAAGCGAGCGCTTAACATTGAAAAAATTGGCTGTTTAATGCCCAAAAAAGGCTATTTTTTCATGTTCCAATGCTTTGAAAATCCCCCGATGTAATTTGGGGTATTTCAAAGAATTGGAACTGAGCCTTTTTTTCTGGAACTACGAGTCAAATTTTTAGAGCTGCGCAAAATTTGCAGATCTGCGCCTTAAAATAGGCCCTGCTAATAGGTATGTAGGTAATTAAATATATGAAATGAATTACATTTTCCGGATGTATGGTCGCTCTGACTGCGAGCGTTGTCAAATTCGCTGTAGCAAGAAGATCGAGCAAAGGCACAAGAGCGACACACGTGGCTTTTGCGATCGATTCGGCTAATTTGCTGATATTGATCGAGTCACCTGTTCTATTGCTTTCTTCTTCGGACTGCAAAAAATGCAACACCAGAAAATGAAACGATATGTAATTTAATTGTTACTGCTTCAAATGGTAAATTTACCCGCAAAATGAAAACCTCGGTCCATCGAATCAGACGCAAAGTACCCGAGTAATCAATACCATTGTGTACTCGAATCGAAGGAACACCATCCAAAGGTCGATTGTCAATTTCGCTTTTCACACTGAACGCAAACAAAAAAAAAGTAGAATACTTCCCAAAGCTCCGTAATACATAAATTATACAAGTAAACAAGCGACAATCCAGAATACAAGTAAACCTTACCCGCTATTGAAATTGACATCATCTTGTTCCCATTTCAACGTGACCATTTCTTCAGCCTGAGGCCCACAACCGATGGAATAATTCTTCATTTGTCTCAACGCGCTTCTCAAGGCGGTCATACTTTCACTAGGAATCTGCACCATGAGACCGTCCTCAACAATATTCGATTTTCCAGACCATCCGTACTGCTTTAAGGAACCATTGAATACGATAAAGCTCGCTCCAGTAACTGTTTTGGGCGTAATTTACGTGAGAATTAATGAAACTCAGGAGTTCAGACATTGATGTCGAAAATTCAATACCGTTTGCACGCTTACCTTGTCTAGGTTTATTCAATATATTTATAGCCTGAGTATGATACGTAGTATCTTCTTGTTGGATGGATTGTATGCATACCAGATGTGAATCCGCTACTGTGCTGATGTTACCAGCAAAAGCTAGAACATTTTCTTCGGAATTGTTTAAAGCGCGAATCACCTGCAAATAAAAGTGGTTAGATACAAACGGTAAAATAACACCACTCATCCTATATTTTTTGACCTGTCATAGGAAAAGGTGGCTTAGATCGAAAAAATGAAAATCGAGATTTCGATGGGTTGTAATATATCGCGTCGTGCGGAATCCGACGGTGTTTTTGAAAACGTTCGAGAGTGATTCGTCTCGTTGTGAATGGAGGGTTAATGTTTAGGGGAAGTGTAAAAATTAGCCAAAAAATTGATTTTTTTGTATGTTGCAGGGTACATCACGAATGTCTTGTGTACCAATTTTCAGCTCAATTCGTTCACTTCTGTGTGAGTTATTGCAGTTTTGAAGATTTTCCAGATGGAAAAATCAACTCATTTTCCAAAAATAGGTATTTGCTGTTGTCATAAGAAAAGCGGGCTTAAATCCTCAGAATTTTAACTCTGGCCAGTATTGGCCGAAATTCAAAAATGAATACCAGAAAAGATGCGTCTTGACCAGGCATGCCACACAGATTTTGGGGGAAAATAGTGACTTTAGTAACTTTTTATGAGGCAGGCATCATAGTGAAATTTGGTGGGAAAAAAGTAACTTTAGTAACCCAATTTGGGGAAAAAAGTAACCAATGTATTACCAAAAAGTAACCAAAAACTCAATTTTTAATGGTAAAATTTGTAAAAAAAAAAAAAAACAACATGTATGTACTTAATGCAATTATTATAACTTATAAGCGCTCCCAGAAATTATGTAAGGGATGGGGCTGAGAATTGGAGAAAAAATGGGGTGAGAGGGGGGGGTGGGTAGTAAAAATTCGTAACAAAATTCAAAATCTATTTTTACAGTAGTGCTCGTAAAGTCAGGTTAATTTCAGTGGATAGATGAAAAAAATGTAATACAGATAAAAGCGAAGAAAAAACTGAAAAATTGCAAGAATTCTCTAAATCTGAATCAGTGAGATGAATATAAATGAAAATCAGTGATTCGCATTGATTGTTTAGTCAAAATTACTGATTTTTTCTGGTTAATTGAAAATCGACTAAGAAATCAACGACTTTTTGACTGCAATATCAATGAAAATTATTTTATTGGTTCAAAAAGGCAGTTTTTATAAAACTTGATTGATGTAGATTTAGAAAGTTATATTCTAATGTAAGAAATAAGAAAAATTATTTTTGAAGAGTAATAAAATGCACTTCTCAGAATACTTTTGAGGCAAAATTTCATTTTTTTTATTGAGCTTGGATTGAATCTGCTCGACTCCGGGACTTAATCAGACATTATGCAAGGGCGGGAAAGAATTTGAAAAAAATGAGGGTGTGTCAAAATTCAGTAAAAAAAGTGAGTATCTAGCCTACCTACCCTGTAAATTTATATGAAAATCAGTGATTTTTCATTGAAATATTAATCAAAATTACTGATTTTTATTTGACAAATTGGAAATTGATTGGAGTTTTGACTTAAATATGGGTGAAAATCTCTAGTTTTTGATGAAAATTATTTCACTATACTTAACCAAGAGAATGAAAATACACCAATTTTGACTGATTCAAATTAGAGAATGATAGTGTATTTAAGAAATAGAGGTATTAATGTACTGCCCGAGCGGAGCGAGGAGCGAAATTTTTTAAAACAAAAAAGTCTCCAAAAACTCGACCCTAAACCGAAACTAACAGACACTTCACGCTTGAAAAAATCAATTTTTAGAGAAAAAAATTGTGAAAAAAAGGTAAATTTTTTGAGAAATTTTGGGAAAAAGTAACTTTTAGAGGTAAAAAGTAACCAAAGTAACTTTTGAAGTGGAAATAGTAACCAAAAGTAACTTGTCTCGAAAAAAGTAACCAAGTTACTAAAAAGTAACCACGCTATGATGCCTGATGAGGCAAAAAGTAACCTATTTTTCGAAAAAAGTGACCAATTTTTCAATTTTTTTCATAAATAAATACACCCCCCCCCCCAAATCATAACTCAAACTGTATTTCTCTCTGCGATAGTGCTGAAAATACTTTTTTTCGGATTTTTTTTTTATTAAGGATAAGAGTGCCATATTTCGACCACTTTTTTTATAACTTCCGTCTAAAATAGGTTTTTACTGAAAAAATCGTAATATTCTGCATCTAAAAATTGCGAGTTCTAAAAAATAAGCTAGTATTTTTTTTTAGAAATTTAGTATTTTTTTAATTTTATGCAAGAGCGGAAGGCCGTTTGAATGAAAAAAGTGACTTTGGAGTAAAAAAAGGGACTAATAGTGACTTTTGGCCAAAAAAGGGACTTTTAGTGACCAACCCTGAAAATAGGGGACAAGTCACTAAAAAAGGGGACTCTGTGGCATGCCTGCTTGACGAGACGAATTCTATGCTGGAAAACATTTTGAATTTGGTTCAATTTTTATCCGAGTTACAGGCGATTTTCCACGGTAAAGAAGGATTTTGCTGCCGTCATAAGAAAAGTGGTCTTGAAAATTTCGAAACTGATGGAATCTGATGGTTCTTGGCCTGCAGAATCAACAGAACGTTGTGTGTAGAGTTGTCAATAATCATCAGAATCTGTGAAAATTTCAATTTTTGAAAAATTTTCAATTTGGATCCAAGCTCGATTTTCTTATGAGTGCCACGATTTTCAAAAAATTCGCTTCGACGCTTACTATTGTGTTGTAGGATTTCGAATAAACGACACATTATGAATATTACTGTATTGATTAACTTGGAGTACATCTTAGCTATGTACACGAACGATTAAGACTAAAAATAATCGTAGCTCGATGTGCGAGAATGTACAGTGGCCAGAGAAATATGCAATGGTCAGCGAAATATGTATACGTTCGCGAGTGTTCGCGATGTCGTGGCGTTCTCACATTCTTAAAGACACAATAGTTTCTCCCTCACTAATAAGTGAATCTATCTGGCTGGTTTCTTATCCGTGTTGATTTTCGTAGATCCGGATTTTGGGCTGGAGTTGCAAATGTAACATGACGTTCTGGTGGTACATTTGTTCGAGTTAATTGATTGATATGTTTCTTGGTTTGAAATCCAGCATCAGTTTCAACATTGTAATGTAAGGCTCCCAATCGAGCTGTGATTTTTCCGGCTTTCCATTTATCATTGAAGCGGATGAGTACTCTCTCCCCCACTTGAAAAGATCGTTTCACAGGTGCCATGGATGATCGAGGGCTAGGAGAGGTAGGAGGGCGTAAGGCATCGAGTTTGATACGTAAAGGACGATTTAAGTAAAGCTCCGCAGGTGATTTATTGTCATGTCGAGGTGTGGCTCGATACCTAAAAAGAATTTCTCTTACAAGAGTAGGTATAGGATCATTTGAACTTTCGAGACAATTTTTGAGAGCATGCTTGATAGTTTGAACATAGCGTTCAGCCTGGCCATTTGTGGCGGGGTTTCCAGGGGCTATAAATTTTTGAAAAATGCCAGAATTTTGGCAGAAATTTTTGAATTCTGTGCTTTTGAAAATTGCTGCGTTATCAGAAACTAATACTTCTGGAAAACCATGAGTAGAAAAAATATCTTTCAGAAATTCGATTGTAATAGCTGAGGTGGGGTCGGAGCGAGTGAGGCGTACCTCAGGCCATTTTGACTTTGCGTCAACAACGATTAATAGGTAATATCCACGAAAAGGGCCAGCATAGTCCATATGGACTCTTTCAAAATTTGATTTAGGCTCCTCCCATGTGTGATTTCGAATTTGGGTAGGTAGCTTTTGATTTGGGGCACATGCAGCACAGCTACGGACCATATTTTCGATATCTGAGTCAATTTTAGGCCAATAGCAATATCTCCTGGCAAGACGTTTCATTCTCACCATACCTATATGAGTAGAATGGAGTTCATCTAAGATATTTTGACGTAATGAAACTGGAATGTAGACTCGATCGCCGCGAAAAATTATACCATGGCTCATGGAATATAGTGGATCATTTGTGCCTTGTTCAAGTTGCTGATACAGCGGTTTTAATTCCCTATCGATGGCAGTTTCGCGGGCTAATATTTCATTATTTATAGAGACGGAAGAAATACGATTGATTGTGTCGAGTTCTATCGAATCATGTTCGATGCTGAGAATTCTTTCTATGCCAGGGCTTCCTGGGATAGGCGAACGTGACAAATAATCGACATTTTTGTGGTCGTCTGCGGCACGATGTTTAATCGTATAATTGAAAACCCCTTTAGAATATTAATTCGATTGGGGCCCGGGCCCGCATCATAGCTGGGGCCTTGGAAAAATTTAAAAAATTTGGGTGAAGTGGGCGATTATTCAAATGATTAGTTCGAAATTTTTGACCCTATAATAAAATAAAATTTTCCCCAATGAGAATCTATGCAAAACGCTTCTTTTAAACTTCGACTGTATTTTTTATTTTAGGCTTGAGTCAGGGGAAAGAGAAATAAAATGCGATCGGGTTTGTTCTTCACCATTTTAATTTGAATAAAAAATCCTGCCAAGGGCCAAAAGGGCTGGCATCAAAAACTAAAAAGATAGGTAATTTTGGGTTATTAAAGGGATAAAAACCCCGTTCAAAAAGCGATTTTTTGCTTTAATTTTAAAAATGCAGCTTCACAATTTGAGCTCCAGAAGAATTTACGATTTTTCAGAAGAATTTACGGGGGGGTAGGCTTGAAAATTCGTTTGGAAAAACTTTTAATTACGTAAAAAGACCTAAAAAATTTTTGAACATCGTAACATTCTTGGGGCGGGGGCATTTTGAATGCGTTCCCTTTAAGGGGGGCATTTTTAAATTTTTTTATATTTGATGACATAGTAAAATAGGAAATTTTTTTTTTGAAAAAAAACCATTTTTTGTTATTTTAAAAGAAGGTTTTTCTCTTTAAGGATTGTCAAAAACTGAGATTAAAAGAAAATTTTAGCATTTTCTAAGTACCCCCATATGCAATGATGTCATCGAAATATTTTACTACACCTTTGAGACCAGAAAGAATACGATCTAAAATTTGATTGAAGAGATGAGGTGCTGTTTTAATTCCAAATGATAATCGATTTACTTTTTTTAAAGGGGCCCAAAAAGGGGTCCCAAATTTCTTGGGGAAATTTTGGGGACTTGCCTCATTTAAAATAGGATATGAAGGGAGGGTTTTAAAAAATCCAGAAATGCAATTGTACCTAGGGATTCCCTTAAAAAAGTGTAATATTTATCAATTTTTGGGAAATTGGGGTGATGGGGGAATCGCTCAAAAAGAGGGGTTTCAGTGTTTTATAATCAGCCATAACGAAAGGGGTCAAACTGGTTTTGGAAATTTCCCACCTTAAGGAAGAACCCAGTCACAATTGTCAATTTTTGTAAGAACTGACTGTTTTTCTAAATTATTAAGTTCATGCCCTACTCTATCTCGAAGAGAAAATGGAAGGGGTCTGGGTTTCACATAGATAGGTACTGTACCAGGTCGAAGTTGAAGGCTACATTTGATATTTGGTACACAACCAATAGTAGGAGTAAAAATTGAAGCAAACTGAGTTTCGATTTGCTGAGTTAATTTATCTGGGTCTGTATTTTCGATAGAATTGATATCGTTTGAGTTTGTTAACGAAGGCTGAGTTTCACATTGGTCAAGTGTGATTTTTAAGTGACGAATCCACACACGACCTAATATGGCAGTGTCCCTATTGACAAAGAAAAACGCTAAACGCTGTAAAAAGCGCTATTGACAGGCGTTTTTTTGAGAAAATAGCGCTGCGCCAACGCTATTTACATCCAAAAAATAGATGGTTCTGTGTTCGTTTGTTTATTTTCTCTAATTGAAGACTTTTGTTTTCAATCAATTGGTAATTTCTGATAAAGGTGAAAAATTGGTTAATTCAATTATTACTCGTTCGTTTTAAATAAAGAATTTATTTAGCATTGATCTAGAACAAGATTCAAGCCATTAACGTTGATTTATTCAGTTTTTTCGTATAATAATGCTTATGGTGCTTTTGGTTTTTGAAGTAAACTTCTAAAAACAATGGCGCTTTTTTTTGCGTTTGGCGCTTTAAAAACGCGATTTCTACTGCGCATACGTTCTGCACAGGCGTTTGGCGTGCGCTATTTTCTCAGAAAAGCGCTATTTCAAAAACGCGATATTGTCAATAGGGGTATTCATCAGGAATAATATATAATCGTTCGATTGATTTTTGATTTTCGAATTGAACATTTACGTCGACCATACCATACGGAGCAAAAACTTGTTTAGTGTAAGATTTGAAAAGAGCGTCAGGAGGAAGCAGAGGAATATTTAAATTTAATTTTTTATAATGAGAAATAGGTAATAACGTACGAGCGGCACCAGAGTCTATTTCAAAAATTTGAGGTTTACCTTCAATTAGAATTGTTGTCAGAAATTTTGCTGAATCTGAGGTATCTGTGATGTTGAATACAGCCTGGTCTTCGATACTATTTATGCCATAGACTTGGGTGTTACCAAAATCGAGGTCGTTGACATTGTTGATGGCTTCCTTTTTCTTTGACTGCGATCCTATTAAGGTCGTAAGGCATACCTTGGCGATGTGTCCATTTTTATTGCAGGAATTGCATTGCAAATTGTTCCGATTTATTTTGCACTCCTGTGTCTTATGGTTATTTCTCCCACAATGTAGGCATAAACCATCTATGCCCAATGCTACGTAATCGATTCGACGGCGTCCGCGATATGCAGAATTTGATCTGGACTGAGACGGATTTCGAGGGCGCGGAGATTGGTTACGTTTTGCATTATAGGGCTGTTTTGGAGCAGAAGAATTTCGTGAGCGCGATCGATTATTTGGCTGGTGAGATACACGATTGACAGGATCCAGAGAGGTCGAATTTTCATTTGAAGTGGCATTTCCAATAGCTTGGCTACCAATTTTTGACGTTTCTGAGGCGGATGCTTTTTCCACTGCTTGTTTGAATGTCAAATCTTTGATTTGAAGCAGTTGTTCGCGACTGGAAGTGTCACGCATCCCTCGAATAAATTGAGCTCTCAGAAATAAATCCGCGACTGAGGTTTTACAGGCTGGGCACGAAAAAGCACAATTTGGAATGAACTTACGTAAGGCGGCAACAAAATCTGAGATTGATTCATTCTGAGGGGCTGGAATTGGAGAGAAAATTTTGTTGCTCAATTTAACCCCCTTGGGTGAGGAAAAAAGCTGAGTCAAAAATTCCCATCAATTCATCATATTTCAAGAGGTTACGTTTTCGAGGGGCGGGTAGAATTTGCAATAGATCTTGATCGAAGTTTCAACACTGTGGAAATACTGAGCACTTTCAGTCTGGGAAATTTTTGATTTTTTTGAGCTTCAGGTAGTTGTCAAATCTGGATTTATATGAGGAAAATTCTTCCTTGGCAGGATCGAATGCTTCAAAATTTGACAGGACCATGGTGACATTTTGACTGGATTCTGGAGATTCGTTTTCGGAAATTTTGGTCATTGCTGATTTTAACTGTGTGACCAATTCTTTGTTCCCATCTTGCAGTGTTTTGAGTAGGTTTTTGAATTGTTTCTCATCCATTTCGAAAAAATTCGCGAAAAACAACCGAGGGGGCGAATTCAGGAGAGAAAAAAAAAAAAAAATGGTTTAAAACCCTCGTCGCCAATTATTGTGTTGTAGGATTTCGAATAAACGACACATTATGAATATTACTGTATTGATTAACTTGGAGTACATCTTAGCTATGTACACGAACGATTAAGACTAAAAATAATCGTAGCTCGATGTGCGAGAATGTACAGTGGCCAGAGAAATATGCAATGGTCAGCGAAATATGTATACGTTCGCGAGTGTTCGCGATGTCGTGGCGTTCTCACATTCTTAAAGACACAATACTTACAAAAGAGGTAATAAGAACTCAATACGAGCTGCATGTTTATTAAACCATCCAACTTCGTTTCAGTAGAGCTTGCCAAAAAAATCTGTACTTTTTTGAAAAAATGAAAATTTTCAAAAAAAATTGTTCGAATGAGAATTTATATTTTTTTACTAGAAAAAATTGCATATAACCAATTAGACACTAATGTAGAAGGTTTATAAAACACCAAAACAAGCTGGAAACCTCATTTTTCCAACCCGAATTTTTTTAGCCTAGAAATTTTAGAGCTGGAAAATGATTCGAGAAAAAATTTCAGCTAAAAAAATTAGAGTTTTAAGAAAAAATTTCAAGAGCTGCAGGGGAAAAAAATGAGGTATGCATTTTTCCAAAAATACCTACCAGAGTTGAAAAATTTTTAGATCTGAGAAAAAAAAATTGGAGGGAAAAATTTCAGAGTTGATAAACATTTTTATTCTAGTTGAAAAATTTTTAGAGTAAGTTGGACTTGGAACTCACCAAGGATGAAAAGGTAGCGAAAAGCTGAACGTCGACCAAATTTAGGTGACAAACCGAAAACTAAAAGTTTGAACGTTTTAAAAATACTAAGCTAAAAGCTAGCCGAAAGCTTTTTCTTACAGCTTTGTTTTTTAGCTTTTTACTCGAAAATTTGAAACTGACATAAATTTTTCAACTAGAAATTTTTTATTTCGATTCTCAGAATGTTTTCAACTTCTAATTTATTTTTCTCCAGATTCATATTTTTCAACTCTAAAAATTTTTCCCCTAAATATTTGCCAACTTACTCTAAATTTTTTTCAACTAGAATAAAAATGTTTATCAACTATGAAATTTTTCCTTCCACATTTTTTTGCTCAGGTCTAAAAATTTTTCAACTTTAAAAATTTTTCCCCTAAATATTTGCCAACTTACTCTAAATTTTTTTCAACTAGAATAAAAATGTTCATCAACTCTGAAATTTTTCCTTCCACATTTTTTTTTTCTCAGGTCTAAAAATATTTCAACTCTGGTATTTTTTCCAAAAATTCATAACTCATTTTTCAACTCTGGAATATTTTTCTCAATATTCCATATTTTCTCAAACTTTTTACAGCTCTCGAATTTTTTTTGAAATTTTAATTTTTGCAGCTCTTGAAATTTTGATTTCTTTAGCTCAAAATTTTTTCCCAAATCATTTTCCAGCTCTAAAATTTCTGGACTAAAAAATGTTGAAAAAATTTGGGTTGGAAATTTTTTTTATAAAATTCAAGGTGAAAAAATGTTGAGAGAATATCAAGTTTTTTAAAATTTTAAGATCTAAGAATGGAATTTTACAGTTGATAAATGAGATGAATATCTGTAAGTAAATGAAAAAATTTCCTAGTTGAAAAAATTTTAACAAATGAAAATTGAAGAAATTGAAAAAAATCTTGAGCTAAAAAAATTCGAGGAAGAAATTTATAGTGGGAGAAAAATTAATTGGTGTTTAAAAAATTGAAATTTTGTGAGATAATTTTGAAAGCGGAAAAAAAAATCTTGAGAAAATAGTACAGACGTGGACGATGGTCAAGGTGTTGTTGATCAAAAGTTTTAAGGTGAAAGTTTGATGAAATATAGCTAAAAGCTGAAAGGCGAGAAAGTTGGAAGCTAGCCAAAAGCTAGCTATATGAATCAAAATACTAAAAGCTAAATCTAAAAGTTTTATTTTTGAAATTTTCAGCCGAAAGCCAAAGCAGAAGTTTTATTTCATGGCTTTTCATCCCTGCTCTTCATTGCTATCCTACACCATCTTACACTAATTTTCCGAAAAAAATCGAAATTGAAAAGAAATCAAAATTTCGGGTAAAATAGATTCTTCGGCTAGTAACACTGATTTCAGCAAAAAAAAAAAACCAAATCTACGCGTCTCCAAACCCACTAAACATGGCCCAAAAATCACTCATTTTCATAGCATTCGTGGTCAACACTTCAGTTTGAAAATTGAAAGCGCTCTCCTGCAAAAATCACCTTTTGGATCTAAGCCACCTTTTCTTATGACAGGTCACATATACATTTATATTTCTTCCTTTCTTTCCTTCTTTCTCCCCCCCCTTTCTTCTAGATCTCATCGTCAGATTTTAGAGCAATTTCTTTACCTGATCGTATCTATTTTTTGGTAGTACGATTGTCGTCAATCTGTCTTCCATATGGATCATTAAACCTCGGACGGTTGGTAATGTGTACGTATACTTTCTAAAATCCTTCGATCAACAAAAAAAAAACACAACACTATAAATAGGTATTCCATAATACATACGACATGACTCATAAAACACCTATACGAGTAATCAGTCACGTAATAATGTATCTCTTCATGATACTTACAGCCAATAATGTGAAAATTGTATGCCCAATTTCCGAATACAGCGCTGGTCTGTTACGAACTGAGACTAAAGGACATGGATAATATCGATACTCTGCACCGAGTCGTAAAACTAAGCGTATGGGGAAAAGTCGAGCCCAAGGAGTTTCCCATCTGCAAAAATCGACATAATGTGTTTCACACCTCCATCTTCGAGTTTATTTTCATTTTTCTCACGGAAAAACAAAAATATATACGGTATAGAAAATGTATAAGAAATGAAAGAATCTTGTTTACCTATGAATTAATAAACCTATAAGAAACGGAGGTTTAGGCAGCAGCAACTTTTGGACACACTGATACGTAGCTCTAATAAATATAAAGCCGCCATGCTCTTTACAACCGAACAGTTGATTATTACACGGCGCTGCGAAAGACATTTCGGTCACTGTGGAACCTAAAAAAGAAAAGATATTAGTTGTCGAATAAAGACGAACGTGTCCCTGACGAGCGTACTCTCTCAATTATAAATCAATGAAAATTATCGAAAATCACTGAGAAACAGTCAGAATTTCAGCACAGGAGAAAATCAGTGACATTTTTTTCACTGAAAACAAATTAGTGAGAAAAATCATTGGAAAATCAGTGAAAATTCATTGAAAGGTCAGTAAAAGTTATGAAATTTACTGAAAAATTAGTGAAAAAAATTCACTGAAAAATAGTGAATTTAGCTGATTTTTACTGTGCTGCAATTCTGAGTATTCATCAGTGACTTTTCACTGATTCAAAATGAAAGAGTAGATTCGAAATACATGAGACAGAAAAACATACTCTCATTTATAAATCAGTGAAAATGATCAAAAATCACTGAAAAACAGTTAAAATTATCGCACGGGAGAAAATCAGTGAAAAAAATCACTGAAAAATTGGTGGAAAAAGATCACTGAGAAATCAGTGGAAATATCACTGAAAAATTAGTGAAAAAATCACTGAGAAATCAGTGGAAATATCACTGAAAAATTAGTGAAAAAATCACTGAGAAATCGGTGAAAAATATCACTGAGAAATCAGCGAAAAATATCACTGAAAAATTAGTGAAAAATCACTGAAAATCGTTGAAAAATCAGCAAAAATTCGCTGAAAATCAAAGAATTTTGCTGATTTTTACTGTACTGCAATTCTGAGTATTCATTAGTGACTTTTCACTGATTCAAAATGAGAGTAGACTCGAAACACATGAGACAGAAATACGTACCTACTCTCATTTATAAATCAGTGAAAATGATCGAAAATCACTGAAAAACAGTCAAAATTATCGCACAGAAGAAAATCAGTAGAAAAAATCACTGAAAATTGATGAAGAAAATCACTGAGAAATCAGTGAAAATGAAAATCAGTGACATTTTTTCACTGAAAACAAATCAGTGAGAAAAATCAGTGAAAAATTCACCAAAGTCAGTAAAATTTATTAAATTTACTGGAAAATCAGTGAATTTTGCTGATTTTTACTGTGCTGCAATTCTGAGTATTTATCAGTGACTTTTCACTGATTCAAAATGAGAGTAGACTCGAAATACATGAGACAAATACGTACTCTCATTTATAAATCAGTGAAAATGATCTAAAATCACTGAAAAACAGTCACAATCATCGTGCAGGTGAAAATCAGTGAAAAATCACTTTGAAAAAAATCACTGAAAATCAGTGAAAAAGTCGCTGAAAATCGATGGGAAAAAAATCACCAAGATATCAGTAAAAAATAAAAATCACTGAGAAATCAGTGAAAAATAAAAATTAGTGAAAATCGGCGAAAATCACTGAGAAATCCGTAAAAAATAAAAATCAGTGAAAATTATCACTGAAAAATTGATGAAAAACTCACTGAGAAATTAGTGAAAAATCAGTGAAAATCTTTGAAAAATCAGCAAAAATTCGCCGAAAATCTATGAATTTTGCTGATTTTTTCCTGTGCCGCAATTCTAACGGTTTATCAGTGACTTTTCACTGATTGAGAAAGAGAGAATAGACATACCTTTCGAAGCTTCCTGATAAAGTACATTGATGGTGGAAAAGATATCTTTGGGCGGATGTTTTTCGTCAACGTTCACTTCCAAAATGAAAACAAGTTCGTCTTGTCCGACGCACGACATGCCCTCTGTCGTAATGCACCAAACTTCCTTATGGACACAGCAATCCACTGCGGGATAGATCATGCAAACATATAAATTTCAGTTTTTTTTCAATTTAACGATAACCATTAGAGGAGAATTGGCCTTCTACGTACAAATCAGTCTTGTAACAGCTACAAAAAGATTACGATTAATCGCAAATTTCACAGGCTCAGATTCCGTAGTCAAAGGTTTTTCCAATTCCGAAAAAATACATTCACCCTGAACTCGGTTGACCAATGGCGGTAAATCCGAACCAGACGGTATAAAGCTACGAGTATCCGGATTCAGAAGTCTTCGATTAGCAGTTACATTTGCTGTAAACATCGAACACCATAATTTATATGTCCGAGGTAATGGATCGTTTTATTCAGCATCGAAAACAATTACCAGGTGGCGTTCCCACTCGTTTTGTGATACGAGAAGATCTTCTAAGCGGTAATTTTGGTTCCGAAGTAATGTCTAATTCGGTTAAATCGCCTCCGGGTCGAATTCCGTCACTGAAGATCACCTGTTTTGGCATATCGTTATTTTTCGCACGACCTTAAAAAACAAAAAAAACATGCTCAAACACAGGGATACACGGTTAATATTCGAAAACGATAGTAAAATGCAGGAGTTCAAAAACTAAAATTTTTTCGGTTTTCGTTTTTTTACGATTTTAGTTTTGGTTTTTTCATTTTTAATAAAATTTTAACGTTTTCGTTTTTTAAAAACTTTTTTTTTCATTTTTTTCATTTTTTTTGAAAACGTGAATATTACGTAATAATCAAATATAACGATAAAAAGTTGAAAAAATTAGGCATCTAAAGAGCGAAAAATGAGCAAAATGACGTGTTTTTTAATTAATTTCTTCATAAACTGGAATAAAAAATAAACACGTCATTAGGCCTATTTCATTAAGTCATGATCCCATGAAACGAAAAATGAAAAGATAGGTTAATTTTTAATTTTCATATTTCTCCTTTCTCTATAAAACCTTAGTTTTTTTATGGTCGAAAACTCCAACTTTTGAAGATTTTGCCTCATAAATTGAATTTTGACTACTATTCACTTGATTCTTGAGTTGGAATCAAAAAATCTTAAGCTTTTTGTACCCTAAATATTTCATTAAAAAAATTAATACTCTCTCATCACACCACAGGCCTGTATAGATTCAAAAATAAATTCAAATCAACTTTTTGCTACCAAAATGCCGAAAAAAATCAAAAACGAAAAAAATTTGGTTTGTTTTTGTTTATCACTATTTTTCTAATTCAGTTTTTGTTTTTTTTTCATTTTTAAAAATTCTGAGGAATAACGTTTTTTTTTTGAGTTTTTGAAACCCTGGTAAAATGAGTCTGAAAACATGTAATCAGATGGTCAGTCGACGCGACGACAGGCCAGATAAATTTGTTTACCTTCTCGTTTTAAAACGCCGACCTTTGGTACTAATACAGAAGGGGTCGGATGATGAGAAGCATCCACTTGTAATAAAGGCGGAATCGTTGAGCAATATTCCATAGGGTTGTTTGGATTTGGTCTTTTCATAGCAGAATTAGCGATTTCTGATTCTGTATTATTCACTGCGGATGAAGAAAGGAATGAAAAACAAAAGTCAAAGTGAAAGTAAATGAGAAATAAAATACTCCAAATTACCTTTTTGTAGAATACTGTGACACGTGTGGCAAACTCGATCTTCCTTAAATCCTAAATATTCTAAGCTAGCTTTTTTATCACTACATTTGGCACATACAACCTGAAATTGATAAAATTGTCGGATCGGTTACAATCCCTCAAAAAAATCGAACGAAAGAAATAAAGGCTGGGTTAGGAACTCCGGACTTACCATTCCGCACGCTCGACAATGATGACGCCTTCTAATGACCGGATTAAATTTCATCTGACAAAGCATGCAAATGGTGGTGTCGGAATCTGGTACCCAGTATGGAGCTTCTTTGCCCAGTTTACGATCCTCTACGCTTAGAAGTGATCCAGAATCTAAAAAGCCGACGAAAAAAAAGAAGCGGACATTACTCACGTGAGAAGTGAAGCGAGTCTAAACATACTCACGGGTTGGACGATTTCTGTCCTTGCGGTGCACTTTATATTTCCCACGTCCTCTATCACCACTTCACCACGTAGGAAGGTTTTTTTTTTTCAAGTCCGTAATATTTCCAAAATTTTTAACCAGTATAAAACTTACTTAACAGTTTTTAAAATTCAAATTTTTACAAACAACTTCAAATTTTTTCTAAAAAATTGTTTTCAAATTGAAAATTTTTTCTAAAAATTTTTTAAACCGAATTTTTCTGACAAAACATTCATCAACTTCACATTTTCTTTCAACTTCAATTTTTTTCCAGACGTCTTTTCAACTCCAATTTTTTCTAAAATTTTATTGAAATTCAATTTTAAAAAAATGTTTTCAAACTTCAAATTTTTCATCAGCTCCAAGATTTTCATCAACATTTTTTTAACCATATTTTTCTCTCAAAATTTCTATCAAATTCCAAAATTTTTCAAATTTTAAATTTCTGTCTACAGATTTCAAAAATTTATGCATCTTAAATTGAAAAAAAAATTCAACATACTCATTTTTTTAAACTACATTTTTTGCATTTTTTTTAACTTCTAATATTTTTAACTTTGATTTTTTTCTCGATTTCAGCTCAATTTCTTCAAAATTTTCATAAACTCCCAAATTTTTTACTAAAAATTTCCGTCAAGCATAAAAAATTTTTCTCTGGATTTTTTAAATGGTAGGCAAGGGAAGGTGTGGCAGGATGTACCAACGTAGATCAAAGGTTCCCCCAATCTATTCAAATTGACCAAATTGTCTGATTCTTGCAACAAATTGAAGTTCAAATATTTGCCTTTCATTTCGCTGAAAAAATACCATTTTGATGCATACTTCAAACCAACAGAATTTTTTGAAATTTGTTTCACTTTTTTTTGCATCCTGCCTATGGGTGAAGGATGCAAAATGCCATGGGGCAAGTTGCCAGCAGTAAAGATATATGTAATAAGAAATCACAAACTTTTTGGTCTAATTTACCAAGTACATTCGAGGGAGATGCTACAGATTTAAATAAAAGTGTAGTTGTTGGAAAGAGGAGTTCTAAAACCTCCATATTTATAATTTTCGATGCCTCAATTGATTTTCCGATTTTTTAGGCAAACTTTCGATATTTTCAATATTTTACCTGAAAATTGAAGCAAAAATGCGATATCCTGGAAAAAATATCACAAGAATATGGCTTGAAGCATGTCTTGTGACTTTTTCAAAAAATTCGTGTTTAAAAACAATGTTTGCATCATGTCCCATTTTCGATTTGCATCTTGCCCCACCTGCACTACGTTCCTTTAGCGAAGTGTACTGGGAAGAGAATATTGGAGAAAATGCTAACCAAATGCATCAATCGATGGGGAATTGAATGCAGATTACAAAAAAATTACCTTAATCTTTTTTTCAAAACTTGAAAACGTGATATTTCACGAAAATCAAATTTCAAGGATTTTGTAATTTTTTTCTGGTTTGTGTCGTAGCGATACCCATCCACCAATCACGTAGAAAAAAAATTTCACCCATATCACAGACGTCAATAACTCGATTTGCATCCTGCCCCACCTTCCCTTACATTTTTCAATTCAAAATTTTTTCTCGTTTGGAAAAAAATTGGAATTGAAAAAAATTGAGTTAAAAAGATGTTTAGAAAAAAATTAAAAAATTGAGTTAAGAGACGTTGAAAAAAAATTGTGGGGTTGAAAAAAAATTAAAGCTGAAAAGACGTTTAGAAAAAAATTGGATTTGAAAAAAAAATTGCAGCTGAAAAGACGTTTAGAAAAGTATTGGATCTAAAAATAATTTGAGTTGAAAAGTCGTTTAGAAAAAAATTGGAGTTGAAAAAAATTTGAGAGGAAAAGACGTTTAGAAAAAAAAATAAGAACTTGAGTTGAGAAGACGTTGAGAAAAAAATTGTGGGATTTGAAAAAAATTTGAGTTAAAAAGACGTTTAGAAAAAAATTAAAAAATTGAGTTGAGAGGAAGTTCAGAAAAAATTGTGGAGTTGAAAAAAAATTGCAGCTGAAAGGACGATTAGAAAAGAATTGGATTTGAAAAAAATTTGAGTTGAAAAGACGTTTAGAGAAAAATTGTGGAGTTGAAAAAAAAATTGCAACTGAAAAGACGTTTAGAAAAGTATTGGATCAAAAAATAATTTGAGTTGAAAAGTCGTTTAAAAAAAATTTGAGTTGGAAAGACGTTTAGAAAAAAAATTGAAAAATTGAGTTGAGAAGACGTTTAGAAAAAATTGCGGAGTTGAAGAAAAATTGGAGCTGAAAAGACGTTTAGAAAAAAATTGGCGCTGGAACAAAATTTGAAATTGATGAAAATTTTGGTTGAAAAAATTAGCAGTCAAAATAAATGTTGACAAAAATTTCAATTTGAAAATTTTTTTGAAAAGTTTGGAGTTTTAATAATTTTTAGGAAAAAAATGAAATTTGTAAAAAATGTTGAGAAGGTTAAAAATGTCGAAAATATTACGGACATTGAAAAAAAAACCGTTCCTACATGGTGATAGTCTCGTAAAATAAAACGTACAACTCGTCTTTCCCTTGAGTAAGTTCAGACATAAAAATAACACTACAACAATGTGCCAGAGGTTCTTCATACCTGCACTGGTCGAAGACATATCGTTATTCTGAGTGGTATACAGCAAATTCAGTGAATCTGGTCGCTGCGGTTTACCAAGAGAATCATCTTCATCGGCCCCCGTCGGATCTTCAATTTGCGAATCAAAATTCACTGTAGCCAACTTGCCAAACGACCCGTTTTGATCGTGGCGTTCGCCATCTTGAGCCATGCCGGCTATCCGATGTAAGCTGGACTGCTGCTCTGGCTGCAGTGGCAACTGCGACTGTGTACTCGAATGGCCCGCTTCGTAATTATGTTTCGAGTCTAAATTTAAAATGGCTGTTTTCGAATCCAACGTTTCAAAACCAAATTTCGGACGAAGTTTAGTTACTTCTTCATCGCCGGATACGAACGACAGATTCCCATCAGGTACCACCGTCAGCCGAGCGATATCGTTCATCGTCTCTGCATTTCCCAACAAATCACCATCGCTGGCCAATTTACTCTGCATCGTGTCTGCATTTACAGCTTCGAGTTCACTTGCATTACAACTAATCGGCACACACGATAATATTTTCGCCACCTCGTGTTCCGCTGGTGTGGACGTTGCTTCTGAGACCTCGAGGACACGTTCAGAAAGCAGTTTGTGGTCACGACTGCAATCGAGCTCTGATACCGGTGACTGGAACCGGTCAAGATACGAGTCTTCGCGAGCCATCCGGGGTTCTGTAATTTCTTTTCTAATACTGGTTTCGTTTTCTTCTTTTTCATCCATCGTCATTTCCGGCTGCTTGACTAGACTGCTCGAATCGATCGAAAAGTCATTTTTTCGACAATACGATGGCAATTTACGAATACCAGATGGGTTTTCGGTACCACACGTTTGAGGTTGCTCTAGCACCGGACTATTTTCGTTATTATCGAACGTACTGTCGTTCCGGCCACCGTAATCGCTATCTAAATTTTCTTGACTATCGACGCTGCTGGATATCAACAGGACATTATCAGACAACAGGTGATAATCTCTGTCATTATTTTCCGAACTATTGCTGGACTTATGGTCTCCGGAATTTTCTCGACTCTCGCAGCGACTACTGCTGCTGCTGCATTCTGCATCGTTGCTCACTTTATCGTCCACATCGGCGGTCGAACTGTACGAACAATCCTCCGTGATTTCGGTATTTTCTTCGACCAAGTCGTCGTTGTGAGTCGATAGATCCGAACTGGTATTCGGATATTCGTTTCGACAGCTTGAATTCTCATTTTCCACTAATTCTTCTAAATACTGATTTAAAGCGTGATCGGTTACGTCATCCGAAATTTGAAAACTAATTACTTTCTCGCCGGAATTCTTCAACCCACCACTTGCCGACGCCTTCGGCACAGCAGATTCGTCAGCAATAGCACCAGATAAAAGGACGGAATTTCGATATGAAGCTGAGGCGACACATTCAGATTTACCTATGGTCGTTCTGGTGGAATTTTCATCCATTTTTGGTTCGTTCTGGTCTTCTGGCAAAACGACATTGGCAGATGCCACATCTGGTAAATGCCTTTCAACCAGACCAAATTTATTTAAATTCTTACACAGGTCGCGATTCGATTCGATCAGATCGGGCGTATAGTCTTTTACATTTGAGTCAAAAGAAGTAAAGGGATAATCGATTTGTACGGGATTCTGGTCTAATTTCAATTCGTAATCGTACTTTGCAACAGCTGCTTTGGTTGCTGAGAAATCGTCGTCTGAGGACAAAGACACCGGTGGCGTGGGTGGTGCGGTCGAGGACGGCACGAATGATCTCAGATCGGCGGCTACAGGATGATCAATGGCCGCTACAACGGTGTTGGTTTCGGTTTGTAAACAAGATGACGGTTTCGTATTGACCGAGAAGTCTGCATCGGCCAAATTCATCGGTTCGAAGGGCGGCCGTCTGTAATTTGACGCCGGAGTTTTGTAATGACGAGGAAATAGCTGAAAACCAATTCGAATTAAAAATCGTGTGTAAAGTACTCGGAACTTGTCGATAGATATTTATTAATATGCGAATTAGGGTGGTTCTTATTTATAGGTACTTGATGAAAAAAATTGGTTGAATTTTTTTCGCACCCCTCCCCCCTCCTTCAAAGTTGTTATTTTTTATGAGAAAATAATTCCCTGAAATTTTTGGTCCCCAAAGTTGATATTGACACGCGCCTGTAAGCCCCCCAAAATTCCGAAATTTGAATAAAAATTGGAAAATTTAGCGAAATGACCAAAATTTTAAATTTTCGTGCCAAATTCATTTTAATTAGGTGCTTTCCTTTTGATGAAAATTGGTTTTAGAAAATTTTTGATCCCTTCCCCTTACAAATAAGCAGTGGCGTGGCCAAGAATTTCTCATAGGAGGAAGGGGAGGGGGGGACAATCTTTCAGAATTGAAAGAAAAATTTTCATCCAAAGTTGTCATATCTTGTCGTTTCTTACTTTCGACTATTTTCCAGTCATAAAAATTATTGATCTTTTTTGTGGTTTTTAGAGTGGCCAATTCCTGTCGTTTCTTGAAAAAACGACACTTTCGACCATTTTCCAGTCACGAAAAATAGTGGTCATTTTTGAGCTTTTTTTAAGAGGTCAAATTCCTGCCGTTCTTTGAAAAACGAAAAAAATGACAAAAATGACCATTTTTTTTCATCATCTAAAGTTGTCATATCTTGTCGTTTCTTGAAAAAACAACACTTTCGATCATTTTCCAGTCACAAAAATTATTGATCTTTTTTGTGGTTTTTAGAGTGGTAAATTCCTGTTGTTTCTTGTAAAACGAAAAAATATGGCAAAAAAAACAAATTTTTTATCATCTAAAGTTGTCATATCTCGTCGTTTTTTGAAAAAACGAAATTTTCGACCATTTTCCAGTCATAAAAAATAGTGGTCATTTTTGAGCTTTTTTTAAATGGTCAGTCCTGTTGTTTCTTGAAAAAAAAACGACATATAGGCCTTTTTTGATGACAATGGTCTAAGACCATGCCCTAAACAACATGCCCCAAACCTGTTTCTTCCCCCCTACGGTGGACCAAAGCCCCCAAAATGGGTTTTTTGCTTTTCCTTCCTCAGATTTTAATTTTGGGGTAAAATTAGCTTTAGTAATTTTCTAATCTGCCCCACAATACCTATAAATCGTCTGACCCCTACCGGAAGACCCAAAAAGCTTTTCGTATCAAGAAATGAATTTTATTTTTAAAAAAATTGTAAGGAAAAACGTGCGAAATTTGAGAATTTATGACCTGCTAAATTTTTCAATTTTTGACCAAAATATCACTAAAATTACCCCAAAAACAAAAAAAAACTGTAATTTTGTTGAAAAAGATGCAAAATTTCCACGTTTTTGAAAAATTACAACTAAAATCACTACACCTTTTTTTTCAATAGTAAAAAACACTACTATTACTGGTAATTCACCTGGTTTTTTTTTTCGGTATAAGGTGTAGATTAAATAGCTACTAACGTAATTTTACTCCAAAATTAAAATCTGAGGAAGAATAAACAAAAAATCCAGTTTGGAGTCTTTGATTCACCGGAGGGGGGGGGCAAGTTCGGAGAGGTCGGATTGTTATACAAGATGTTCCATGAATCGTCTGCCAAACATATTTTTTTGGATATAACCGGATACCCCCCCCCCCCCCCCCCCAAAAAACAAACTTGAGATGAACATGTTACCTATCTTAAGAATTTAAGGGGCAAATGCTGTTTCTAAAAAAATCACGTCAAAAAATTTTTTTGACCATGGGAAAGGGAATGGATAGTATTTTGAAAACTGAACAAATTTTCACTATATGACTTTTTGCCTAACTCAAAAATTGAAGGGGCTACAATTTTTTTTTTTCAAAAACAATGTTTAAAAAATCAACTAATCAAGGGAATGGATAGTACGTTGAAAACTGAAGAAATTTTGTTCTGTGCACTTTATGCCTAACGTCGAAAATGAAGGGACTGCAAAATACGTGAGCTTCAAAATTTTTTCGAATTTTCCCAATTTTAAATGACCCTTGGCCCCTTCATTTTTGATGTTAGGCAAAAAGTGTACAGAACAAAATTTTTTTTGTTTTCAACGTACTATCCATTCCTTTAATTGGTTTATCAGAAAAAAAAATTGTTGAAAAAAATTTTTTGTAGCCCCTTCAATTTTCAAGTTAGGCAACAAGTCATATGGTGAAAATTTGTTCAGTTTTCAAAGTACTATCCATTCCCACGGTTAAAAAAATTTTTTGACGTAATTTTTTTAAAAGTATCATTTGCCCCTTAAATCCTCAAGTTAGGCAACATGTTCATCTCAAGTTTTTTTGGGGGTACCCGGTTACATCCAAAAAACTATGTTTGGCAGACGATTCATGGAATACCGTGTATGTTGCTTAGGGCTTTGTCTCAGACAGACCATTATCAGCAAAAAAGGCCTAGAAAATAATTTTTCGCCGCGTTCACCACTCTTTAGTTCGAGGACTCATTTAATCGACATAGGAGGGGGCTAAAATGTTATTCCGGGTCCTTTTTATGCATAATAAATCACTCGAAGGGGTTTGGGTACAAAAATTGAAATTTTAAAAATTTTTGTTGAAAAGTGGCATTTTTTCATATTTTAAACAAAGAGAGATGTAGAGGGGCTTACAGGCATGTGTTAATATTAAAAAAAAATAAAATAAAATAGGGAATGATTTTCTCATAAAAAGGAACAACTTCGAGGTGGTCAAGGGAGGAGGGGGGGGGGCACAAAATTGGTCGAACTTGAAAATAAGAACCACCCTAATATGAATACTGATAGGTACGTACATTGTTGTTAATATTGTAATTAGAGCAGTAGGAATCGTTAGGCAAACGCTGATCGGACGGATATTTATGGCACTGTTCTGTAAATAAATCAAATTTAAAAGCCTTTCTTCCACACCCAACACAATATCAACTTACTTTCTCTGTATTCGAAGTCGTCCAGAACTTTTTCCAAGTCAATTGCGTACTTTTCCATCGCATACAAACCAACGAGTGTGTTGATGAAACGACGAAGAAAGAATTACTGATCAAATATCGCAAGCTGAATGGCTTCCACCATATTTGATGATTAAAATAAGATCAAGCTTGATGAGAAATTCAAACGTAACAAAGAACTGATTGAAATGCTGATACTATGGATGAAACATCAAATCTATAACAGCGCAATTACACATTCCATGATCAAAAAATTATGTACAATCAAAGTTCAAAGTTGTAAATTTGAGGGTACCTTGATTTCGAGCGTCTTCGTAGTTGTACCGACTACAGTTAACACATCGCCAACTGTATATTTTCAATAAAGAAACAGAAAGAGCACTATTTCGACACCAGACTTTCAAATTAATTATCGGCGATACTTTGGTGTGAATCGATCAACAATAATTCTGCACAGATGGAAAAACGAAAAACTGATTAAAACATCATCGTGAGATTTTATTACTCATGGTAAAACTCATACCTTTCGCTGAATTCCGATATTCAAAATCACGATCCACTTCTTCGAGCAATACTTATAAATTGGACATTCGCAAAACTAAACCAGCAAACCATCTGAAAAACACAACCATTCTAATCAGATAATTTCCTATATACTTACGAAGAAAGTTTCACAAAAAAATTATTTTACATATTTCAAATGACACAAAGTAAGTCAAAAATTACACACAGATAATGAGCGAACTACTGAACACCTACATTAACGTAAACTACCAGAATCATTAAGGTGTTTCATTATATCAAATTAACGTAGCAAATCCGATAATTCACGAAGAATCATTACGGCGACAATTCAAAGAAATAAGAATACATGAGAAATATGACATAAAAATTGCTTTTTTTCTATACGCTTCGATGTTAATTTAGTTTAATTTGGCACACGTACACATATCGCCTCAAATTACTCGATAGAAAAGACAAATGAAGCATCGAGGTAAAGCACCAGTACCTTGGAGAAATGTATTCCCGATTTACACCGAAATAGAACAAATATTGCGAAAAAATACTTCTTTAAGAAATCAACGAACTGAAAGTTACATTTACAAATTATTTGCGTTTCAAAATATTAAATTTTATCAAAATTTTTTATAAAATTGACAAAACTTTATTTTTTATTTTTATTTATTAGCTTCCTACTTTCACCATTCATACAGTATTACTTCTGATTTTGATTTTGAATGATTGTCGTTTAACTTCAACCATCAACATCAATTTCACATTACAATTTACAAATGAATTGATAAAAACTAATATACGCATCAGAAAAATTTAATACTTATTAATTTAAAATTCATTGATGTAAAAAAGTATTAGTAAAATAAATGCATTTCAAAATGTTAACACTCTCACCAAAAAAAATTCAAATCCCCAAATCCGGCATCCAGATATTTTGAAAATGAAAAGATCGACAGCACAAAAATTGTGAGGTAGCAAAATCGTTCATTGAACGACTTCAGTCTCATATTTGATTTTTGGCCTGCTAATCTTCCTCTGGAATTTCAAAATGTGAAAATTTTTTTCGAAATTCAAAGTTTTTTTGCAACAAACGATAGTCCAGGAATTACATATAGCAAAATTTTTACGCAAACCTCGGAATCGTTGGGGGAAAGCTGAATTTTACATTATTTGTACATATTACATAATAGCCTACCAAACATACTCCCTAACAGTTGCACCCCCCCAAACCCCCGGCTACCCCCGCAAGAGGTCAATAACCTTTGCGAATATACGTTTTTGGACCGTAGCGCCGAAAGGAAGAGTCGGAGAGGTGAAAGTGGTGAAATGAAAAATGTTCTACGTGAAATTTTGGAAATTTCCTACAAACTTGACCGGTTCAGATGTTCTCAAAATTGCGAGATTCGACGTACAGTGGGGGTTAAACTTTTTCAACTTGGAAAAATTTTTTCAAAAAAATAATAATTTTTTTTGTAATTTGAAAATAGGATGGGCTCAAAAATATGCTGTGAAAAGTTACATCCGGCAACTTGTGAGCCACCCCCGTATGAGGTCAATAACCTCTGCGGATATACGTTTTTTGACTGTAGCACCGAAAGGAAGGGTCGGAGAGGGAAAAATTGTGAAATAAAAAATGTTCTACGTGAAATTTCCTATAAACTTGACCAGTTCAGTTGTTCTCAAAATTGCGATATTCAGCTTACAGTGGGAGTTAAACTTTTCCAAATTTAAAAAAATTTGAAAAAATTGGTAATTTCATGTGTAATTTTAAATTAGAATGTGCTCAAGAATATACTGTCAAAAGTTGCATCCGGCAACTTGTGAGCCACCCTCGTATGAACACATAAAATTACAAATTTTTTCTAATTTGGAAAAGTTTAATCCCCACTGTAAGCTGAATATCGCAATTTTGAGAACAACTGAACTGGTCAAGTTTATAGGAAATTTCACGTAGAACATTTTTTATTTCACAATTTTTCCCTCTCTGACCCTTCCTTGGAACAGTCAAAAAACGTATATCCGCAGAGGTTATTGACCTCATACGGGGGTGGCTCACAAGTTGCCGGATGTAACTTTTCACAGCATATTTTTGAGCCCATCCTATTTTCAAATTACAAAAAAAATTATAATTTTTTTGAAAAATTTTTTCCAAGTTGAAAAAGTTTAACCCCCACTGTACGTCGAATCTCGCAATTTTGAGAACATCTGAACCGGTTAAGTTTGTAGGAAATTTCACGCAGAACATTTTTTATTTCACCACTTTCACCTCTCCGACGCTTCCTTTCGGCGCTACGGTCCAAAAACGTATATTCGCAAAGGTTATTGACCTCTTGCTGTGGTAGCCGGCGAGTTGGGGGGTGCAACTTTTGGGAGTATGTTTGGTAGGCTATTATGTACAAATAATGTAAAATTCAGCTTTCCCCCAACGATTCAGAGGTTCGCGTAAAAATTTTGCTATTATTCCTGGACTACGACTAAATATTCCCATTTTTTTCAAACATTTTTCACTTTTAATTCTTTTTTCGATTTTTAGCAGATTTTTAATTTTAACTCAGATATCTGTTTCTCAAGATTTAATTCAGCGTTAAAAAAATTTTCCCCATACGATAATATTTTCAAGCTATGAAATTTTATCAACTAAAGTACAATTTTTTCTCAACTTCGAAATCTCTCCCTGCAATTTTTTTCTCATGTCTAAAATTTAAATTTTTTCGACTCTGGCATTTTTTCCAGAAATACTTATTTTTCAACTCTTAAAGTTAAAATAGGTAGGTATCTTCCTCAATTTTTTTTCACCTCCAAGTCCAAGCATTTTCCATTTGTTCAATTTTCATTTACTAAAATTTTGTCAATTTTGATATTTTTTTGGATTTAACTGCATTATTTTTTCATCTCTGTTATTTTTCTCCAGGTTTTTTCAACGCTGTAATTTTTTCTTGAAATATTTTCCTACTGTAAAATAAATGGTATCTTAAAATTTTTTCAAATTTCAATTGCAATGAAAAAATTTTTCTATTCTCCATTTTTTTCACAAAATTTTTCCCAATTTCAATAGGTACTTCATTTTTTTGACTGTGAATTTTTTTCTCAAAATATTTTCCAGATCTAAAATTTTTAGAACTGAAGGTGAAAAAATTTGAAAGAATTTCATGTTTTTGAAAGTTTTACTTTCAAAGAATAGTAGTTGAGAAAAGTATCAGTAAGTTGAAAAAATTTCAGAGTTGAAAAAAATACAACTGAAAAAATTTTAGTTGTGCAATAAAGATTTTTGAACAATTTGTTCCGAAAAAATTCATTGAAATTTTGCTATACTTACTTACAACACTTTCAATAGACTATTTTATTTTGTGAAAATTCGATTCGTCCTGTTCCCAAAAAAATATTTTGATCAAGTAATTCTTTTTCAAAGTAACTTTTTCGTGAAATTGTTTTTTTTTCAACAAAATTAATTGTTCGGAATCACGAATCACGCTGAAAAAAAATAAAAAATGAGAAATAAAAAGTGTTTAAAAAAATAATAAAGGGTACCGGGCGGTTAAGATAGGCGAATCTGCCCCTGAACTGAAATTCGGAACTAACCTATGGAAGTTGGTTCTTATGGTCTGAAAATCTTGTGGAAAATTTTTTGGCCCTCAACCCCTCTCCTATCCTTAGTTATGGCCCAAAACGTTCTTTTTTTCAGCCTTTTCATTAAGAATTTTTATTTTCGCGAGTTTTCAACCAAATTTTTTCAAACTTGTGTGGGTGGTACACTATGCTGAAGGGTATCAGTTGGTGGTTTGAAAATTTTTTTGATGACTTCTTCTAGCTGAAACTCGTGTTTGAAAACTTTAAATCGAGTTTTCTACATGATGGTTCAGGGGTGCAATTCTGAAAAAAATATATTTCATCTACCTAGTTCCTATGTACAACGTGACATTTTTTTCAGAATTTTCTAGGTAGTAGAACATCTTGAAAAATGCGAAAAACCATTTTTCCACAACGTTTTTCATTTATAAAGTGGTCATTTTTGATGGATTTTTTTTTTTCGTGTACTCATATCCCTTAATACGTATTTATACACGACCTTTCCAATTTTCATTCAATTTCATTCGGTAGGTTTTAAAATTACTCAATAAGAAATCGTTTTAGGTTATCAAGAGAATACCCAGTCTATTTCGATTTTTTTTTGTGATTTTGTGACTGTTGAAAAAACTGATAAATAGGTATAGCGATTTTTTTCTCCATTGTTTCGAACTTTCGATGTTTATAACACAAAAATCGATTCTCAACTATGGTCCGGAGGTCTGCAAGTATATCCCACTTGAGTATTGTAAAGAAAAGAGATTGTAGCAAAAATTTTCCAAAAACTTGGGGGTTTCAATTTTTGAGGGCTGATTTAAAGCGAAAAATATCGAAACAATGGGGGGGGGGGGGAAATTCGCTAAATTTACAAGTTTTTTCAACAGTCATAAGATCACAAAAAAAATTCAAAACAAACTGGGTATACTCTACGTAATCTAAATCGATTCCTTATTGAGTAATTTTAACACTTACTCCTCCCCTGTCACCCACAACGACGCGACGCGACGTTATCCCATACACAAAAAACTTCACCGCGTACGGTGGCGGGGTAGGATCGAACGCGTTCGGGCATCGAGTTCTCAACTTTGAGTGCTCGATGGCACGGGTTAACCTCATTTCAGAGAAGTGAAAGTTTGGGAATAATTTTTTTCCATACAAATGAACACTTCTGGGAGTGAGCAATTTCAAAATCAAAAAAAAAATTACCCATGCTTTTCATTGTCGCCCTAACCTTAGTATTGGCGTATTTTTGAAGAATAATTCGTTGGGTGGAAGGTGAATTTTCAAAATTTGGGTGTTTTGATCGTATAAATGAGGTATATGCAAGTAGTTTGGGCTGTTGAACGTGGATCTGTCGCAGATTTTTTCGTAAGCCAATTTCGTGTACAAAGAAAGTGACATGTTCAATTTTGAGCCTTCTGGTGTAGATACTTATTTGTACTTGAAATTACAAAAATCGCAAAAAAGGAATGAAATGAAGTTACGTATTTTGGGATATGAGTACACAAAAAAAATTTCCACCAAAAATGATCACTTTATGAATGAAAAACGTTGTGAAAAAATGTTTTTTCGTATTTTTCAAGATGTTCTACTACCTGAAAAATTCTGAAAAAATATCACGTTGTACATCGGGACTAGGTACATGAAATATATTTTTTTCAGAATTGCACCTCTGAACCATCATGTAGAAAACTCGATTTGAAGTTTTCAAACACGAGTTTCAGCTAGAAGAAATCGATCGAAAATTTTTTTCAAATCACCCACTAATATTCCTTAGTATAGTGTACCACCCCACGAAAGTTTGAAAAAATTTAGTTGAAAACTCGCGAAAATAAAAATTCTTAATGAAAAGGCTGAAAAAGAGAACTTTTGGTCCATAACTAAGGATAAGAGAGGGGTAGGGGGCCAAAAACATGGTGTCCACTATATTTCAGAAATTATTTTCCCTGACTTTTCCAGGTTTTCCAGACAAATTTTTCGAATTTTTCCAGACCTTATAAATATGATATTCGTAAACCAGGGAGGGGGGGAGGGTAATTTTTTCACGTGATGTACTTACATCTCGAAATTTTGTATAAAAATGATATAAAATGCATAGGGTCTTACGATTTTTTTTTTCAAAATCACTAGATACATAAGCAAAAAAACATTTTTCTAAATGATTTACATTTTTTTGGGATTTTCGAAAAATTCCAGAGAAAATTCCAAAATTCCCTGACTTTTCCCTGACTTTTCCAGACCACCAAAATTCCCTGACTTTTCCCGGTTTTCCCGGTTTTCCAGAGAATGGACACCATGAAAAAATTTTCCACTGGGTTTTCAGACCATAAGAACCAACTTCCATAGGATAGTTTCGAATTTCAGCTCGGGGGCAGATTCATCTATCTTAACCGGTACCCTTTATTATTTTTTAAAACACTTTTTATCTATTTTTCATTACTCATTTTTTTCAGCGTGATTCCGAACAATTATTTTTGTTGAAAAAAAAACCAATTTCACGAAAAAGTTACTTACTTTGAAAAAGAATTACTTGGTCAAAATATTATTTTGTAAACAGGATGAATCGAATTTTCACAAAAAAAATATTCTATGAAAGTGTTGTGTAGAAAAATTTCAATGAATAATTTTTTCAGCTGTATTTTTTTCAACTCTGAATTTTTTTCAATTTAGGTACTGATACTTTTCTCAACTATCAACTTTAGAATTCTATTCTTTGAAGGTAAAACTTTCAAAAAACTGGAAATTCTTTCAAATTTTTTCACCTCCAGTTCTAAAAATTTTAAATCTGGAAAATATTTTGAGAAAAAAATTCACAGTCAAAAAAACGAAGTACCTATTGAAATTGAGAAAAATTTTGTAAAGAAAATGGAGAATAGAATTTTTTTTTCATTGGAATTGTTTGAAAAAATTTTGAGATAGGTACTATTTATTTTACAGTAGGAAAATATTTCAAGAAAAAATTACAGCGTTGAAAAAACCTGGAGAAAAATTGCAGAGATGAAAAAATAATGCAGTTAAATCTTAAATCCAAAAAAAATATGAAAGTTGACAAAATTTTAGTAAATGAAAATTGAACAAATGGAAAATGCTTGGAGGTGAAGGCGTGAAAAAAAAATGAGGAAGATACCTATTAAGAATTGAAAAATAAATATTTCGGGAAAAAATGCCGGAGTTGAAAAATTTAAATTTTAGACATGAGAAAAAAATTGCAGGGAAAGATTTCGAAGTTGAGAAAAAATTGTACTTCAGTTGATAAAATTTCATAGCATGAAAATATTATAGTAGGGGGAAAAATTTTTTTACCGCTGAATTAAATCTTGAAAAACAGATATCTGAGTTAAAAATCTGTTAAAAATAAAAGAAGGAATTAAAAGTGAAAAATTTTTGAAAAATGGGAGGATTTAGTTTAGTTGTTTGTTACAAAAAAAACTTTGAATTTCGAAAAAAATTTCACATTTTGAAATTCCAGAGGAAGATTGGCAGCCCAAAAATATGAGACTGAACTGAAGTCTTTCAATGAACGATTCTAAACTCTTTCCAAAATTAGAAGTAAACAAGAAAGAGATTCTTTCAGTGAACGATTTTGCTACCTCACAATTTTTGTGCTGTCGATCTTAGGAGTAATACTGTATAAATGGTGATAGTAGGAAGCTAATAAATAAAAATAAAAAACAAAGTTTTGTAAACTTTATAAAAAATTTTGATAAAATTTCATATTTAGAAACGCAAATAATTTGTAAATGTAACTTTCAGTTCGTTGTTTTCGCAATATTTGTTCTATTTCGGTAAAAAATCTGGAATGAATTTCTCCAAGGTACTGGTGCTTCACCTCGATGCTTCATTTTTTCTTCGGATAGGAAAAGGAAATTATCTGATTAGAATGGTTGTGTTTTTTCAGATGGTTTGCTGGTTCAGTTTCGCGAATTTCCAATTTATAAGTATTGCTCGAAGAAGTGGATCATGATTTTGAATATTGAAATTTAGCGAAAGGTATGAGTTGTACCATGAGTAATAAAATCTCACGATGATGTTTTAATCAACATGTCGTTTTTCCATCTGTGCAGAATTATTGTTGATCGATTCACACCAAAGTATCGCCGATAATTAATTTGAAAGTCTGGTGTCGAAATAGTGCTCTTTCTGTTTCTTTATTGAAAATATACAGTTGGCGATGTGTTAACTGTAGTCGGTAGAACTACGAAGACGCTCGAAATCAAGGTACCCTCAAATTTACAACTTTGAACTTTGATTGTACATAATTTTTTGATCATGGAATGTGTAATTGCGCTGTTATAGATTTGATGTTTCATCCATAGTATCAGCATTTCAATCAATTCTTTGTTACGTTTGAATTTCTCAATCAAGCTTGATCTTATTTTAATCATCAAATATGGTGGAAGCCATTCAGCTTGCGATATTTGATCAGTAATTCTTTCTTCGTCGTTTTATCAACAAACTCGTTGGTTTGTATGCGATGGAAAAGTACGCAATTGACTTGGAAAAAATTCTGGACGACTTCGAATACAGAGAAAGTAAGTTGATATTGTGTTGGGTGTGGAAGAAAGGCTTTTAAATTTGATTTATTTACAGAACAGTGCCATAAATATCCGTCCGATCAGCGTTTGCCTAACGATTCCTACTGTTCTAATTACAATATTAACAACAATGTACGTATCAGTATTCACATTAGGGTGGTTCTTATTTTCAAATTCGACCAATTTTGTGCCTCCCCCTCCATGACCACCTCAGAGTTGTTCCTTTTTATGAGAAAATCATTCCCTATTTTATTATTATTTTTTTTAATATTAACACATGCCTGTAAGCCCCTCTACATCTCTCTTTGTTTAAAATATGAAAAAATACCACTTTTCAACAAAAAAATTTAAAATTTCAATTTTTGTACCCAAACCCCTTCGAGTGATTCATTATGCATAAAAAAGACCCGAAATAAAATTTTAGCCCCCTCCTATGTCGATTAAATGAGTACTCGAATTAAAGTGTGGTAAAATGATTTTCTAGGCCTTTTTTGCTGAAAATGGTCCGAGACAAAGCCCTAAACAACATATAACAACCCGACCTCCGAACTTGTCCCCCCCCCGCGCTGAATCAAATACCCCAAAATGTTTTTTCTTGTTTATTCCTCCTCGGATTTTAATTTTGGAGTAAAATTACGTTAGTACCTAGTTATTTAATCTACACCTTGTATCACAATACCAGGTGAATTATCAGTAAAAGTAGTGTTTTTTACTATTGAAAAAAAAGGTAGTGATTTTAGTATAGTAATTTTTCAAAAAAGTAGTAATTTTGCATCTTTTTCAACAAAATTACAGATTTTTTTTATTTTTGGGGTGATTTTAGTGTTTTTTTGGTCAAAAATTGAAAAATTTGGCAGATCATAAATTCTCAAATTTCGCACGTTCTTCCTTTCAATTTTTTTAAAAATAAAATTCTTTTTTTGATGCGAAAAGCTTTTTGGGTCTTCCGGTAGAGATCAGACTCTAGTTAGGAAACCAAATTTTCGTAAAATACCAAAAAATTCGCAACTTTCTCCTTTTTCTGCTACATTTGGCAAATTTTCTATTTTCCCCCCATTTTGATCAAATTTTCCAAAATTTCCCTATTTTACATCCTTTCTTTTTTCACTTGAAACTTCCCACGATATAGGAAATTTCGCACGATACCCCAACACTGCACAAGCAGAACAGGAACACAATTCTAATATGCTGCTAAAATATTCGTTCTGAAATTCTCATTCACAGAATAATCAATTGAATTTCTATTACACGTTTAATATTTTTTCACTGGAATGAGAAAAATAATACTCGCGGTAGTACTCAAAAATGATGAAATATTTGTGTTTAGCAACTTCAATTCATTATAGAATCGACGCCTATTATAATGTTGAAATTGCTTCATAATAAAAAGGGACGTACCGAAAAATGGTACCATAGGTCCGGCTCGTCGCGGCGGTTCCCTTGCTGAAAGATTTATAAAAAAAACTATTTGTAGGCATTGTGGTGCAGATTAGAAAGTTACTAAAACTAATTTTACCCCAAAATTAAAATCTGAGGAAGGAGAAGCAAAAGACCCATTTTGGGGGCTTTGGTCCACCATAGGGGGGAAGAAACAGGTTTGGGGCATGTTGTTTAGGGCATGGTCCTAGACCATTTTCATCAAAAAAGGCCTATTATGTCGTTTTTGCTCAAGAAACGACAGGATTGACCACTTTAAAATAGCTCAAAAATGACCACTAATTTTCGCGACTGGAAAATGGTCGAAAGTGTCGTTTTTTTCAAGAAACGACAAAATTCAACAACTTTAGATACTGAAAAATGGTCATTTTTGCCGTTTTTTCAAGAATCGAAAGGAATTGACCACTTTAAAAACCATAAAAATTACCACTAATTTTTGTGGCTGGAAAATGGTCGAATGTGTCGTTTTTTTTTTCAAGATACGACAAGATTCAACAACTTTAGATACTGAAAAATGGTCATTTTTGTCATATTTTGTCGTTTTTCAAGAAACGACAGGAATTGACCACTTTAAAAATCACAAAAATGACTACTAATTTTCGTGACTGGACAAGATTCAACAACTTCAAACACTGAAAAATGGTCATTTTTGTCGTTTTTTCAAGAACGACAGGAATTGAGCACTTAAAAAAAGCTCAAAAATGACCACTATTTTTCGTGACTGGTAAATGGTCGAAAGTGTCGTTTTTTTAAAAACCACAAAAAAGATCAATATTTTTTTGTGACTAGAAAATGGTCATTTTTGTCGTTTTTTCAAGAAACGACAAGATATGACAACTTTGGATGATGAAAAAAAAAATGGTCATTTTTGTCATATTTGGTCGTTTTACAAGAAACGACAGGAATTGACCACTTTAAAAACCACAAAAATGACCACCAATTTTCATGACTAGAAAATGGTCGAAAGTGTTGTTTTTTCAAGAAACGACAAGATATGACAACTTTAAATGATGAAAAAAATGACCATTTTGTCGTTTTTCAAGAAACGACAGAAATTGGCCTCTTAAAAAAATCTCAAAAATGACCGCTACTTTTCGTGACTGGAAAATGGTCAAAAGTGTCGTTTTTTTCAAGAAACGACAAGATTCAACAACTTTGGATAATGAAAAAAAAAGGTTATTTTTATCGTTTTTTCAAGAAACGACAAGATATGACAACTGTAGATGATGAAAAAAATGGTCATTTTTGTCATATTTTGTCGTTTAAAGAAACGACAGGAATTGACTTCTTAAAAAAAGCACAAAAATGACCACTACTTTTCGTGACTGGAAAATGGTCAGACGTGTCGTTTTTTCAAGAAACAGCAGGAATTGACCACTCCAAAAACCACAAAAAAGAACAATAATTTTTAATAACTGGAAAATAGTCGAAAGTAAGAAACGACAAGATATGACAACTTTAGATGAAAATTTTTCTTTTAATTCTGAAAGACCTCCCGCCCCCTCCAATGAAAAATTCCCGGCTACGCCACTGCTTATTTGTAAGGGGCGTGGATCAAAAATTTTCTAACCCCAATTTTCATCAAAAAGAAAGCACCTAAAATTAAAATGAGTTCGGCACAAAAATTTAAAATTTTGGTCATTTCGCTAAATTTCCCAATTTTTTTCAAATTTTGGAATTTTGGAGGGCCCAAGTAAATAACTACAACGCCATGGCTTGCATTTCTCTCATTTTTACACCAGAAAATTATTTATGATTCTATTTATTAGTTGAAGAGAGAGCGCATTTTTAATTTTTTATATTTTCATTAATTCTATGAATAAAGTTTATCATTATATGTAAATTTTACTATCAATAGTATCAATAGTGGAAATTTTTAATGCGGGTAAAAATCGTTCATTGATCATAATAATAATAACGTTTTTACCCGAGTTGTTTGCCATTTTTCAATTCGTCAAGTTTCAAACGTTTGAACTTTGGGGTTGTGTTCTGTTTTGATAGAAATTGTGCTTCGGTTCGGTGTTTTTTCATCCCTAACAACAAATTATAGTTAGGTCTCAATTTCATATCCGCTCGACTGAGCTGTAAAAAGCGATTTTATGATTGATTCGTGTTCTAGACATTACAACAAACAAATTTAGCCCAGATGCCTTTTTTTACCCCTCCCCCTTTTTCCGAGGGTCCACCCCCCACTTTCTTAAAAACGCCTGTAGCACTCCTCCTATAGGTTCGCGTGAAAAAAATTTCCTACAAAAGTTGTCCCTCAACATCTCAGCTACAAATTACTTTCTATAGAAAATCCAATTTTGGGCCACCGGTGTTCCTCAAATTTGAAAAAAGTATTTCAAAAAATCATTTCTCACCACCTAATCTACAATTTCGGACATTATAAAAATTATTTTTTGAGCAATCCCTACCCCTTAAATTCGAAAAATATCACTCAAAAATACATAAAAACACGCTTTTTTACACTTTTAATGCAAAGCTTTAAAGGTAATTATGCAGACAGAAATTAAGTATATTCATTAGTTGCTTCTCCATACAAAACTGGAAATTAGAAATTACGATTTTTACCCTAACAACCAAAAAGAGCTATTTTATGTCTGACCGATATCTTTATAGCGGCTTGCGATTTAGACGATTTAGAATGATATAACAGCTAATAATGATATCACCTGTATTTCTTATCTATATCGTTGATATACACGATATTGGATATATATCGAACGATATTGACTCCTTATTTCAGACCTGAACGATATCTCTTGATATCGGTTAAACATCGTGAAAAGATATATTTTTTACTATATCTATGAAGATATCTCACGATGTCTGTTAGATATCTTGAAACTATATATATTTTACTATATCCATAGGATATCCTTACAATATTTTTACTCCAACAAACGATATCACTAGATATAGGTAGATATCTCACGATATCTATCAATGTAAATATGTGCTTGAGTGCTGTTTTTTAATTTTAACATGGCCAAAAGAAGTAAATGTTTGTAGTATTGTGCTATTGTTATAATTTATTTCTACGTGCCATTTTTTTTTAAATCTATGAGTAATATTAATAAAGTGTGGTGCTCGAAAAAGAAAAATTCATTGGTAGAAGACATTATTGAAGACTGCAGTTTAAACCATATACTAAGAAGTTTTGTAAAATGGTAAGTTTTTTGATCATCCAATATTTAATAATAGCCAATATATTTGAAATTTTTCTAAATAAATTATTATTTATGCAGATATCGGAAATTAAAAACTACACAGAATAATTATCATGAAAGGAGCAGTTAAGAATTAGAAAATTTTAATGATATAGCATTCGAATTTGAAGACGCCATTAATGGTTTTATTTCCAATGAAACCCTTTGTAACAATTAAATTTCTCAATTTTCCACTTTTGATCAATGAAGTGTTAATTACTTACTCCTAACGAATAATAATTCTAAAGTTTGCTTTTTTTTTTTGTTTTTTACATTTTTTAGGTATAAGTTTTTTTTTAAATACCATTAAATTTTACAATATTTTTTTAATTTGTGAAGTATGATATGACGTGATGCAAGGAAATCATAGCTTAACACAGAAAATTTCGATTTTTTAATTTTGGTACTGGAAAAACTGTCAAATGGTGAAATTAGAAAAATGTAAAATTTGTTTTCTGTGTTAGGCTGGTTTCCTTATAACCAACACATCCCAAATATTTCAAATTAAATGTTTCAGTTTTTTACTTTTTTAACTTTTATCAAATTAATTTTTTTCCAGTTTATCAATTTCTAAATTTATTATTATTATAAGATTTCTCAATTTTCCATATCCAATCTTTTTTTTACTTTTAAATTTCTCAATTTTTTATAATTTTTTTTATAAACTACTTATAATCTAATTTTGTATCATAACTTCTTTACTTACTCAATAAATGTGTAGTTTTTCGTACATTTACTTGTATATTTATTCATTTTAATTAGGTATTGCAGGAATACCAAAAACATGCAATATTGTTTATAGGTAACTGTGGATATCTGAGTGAGATATATTACAGACATACATTTAATATCCATACGATATAGATCGATATTGAATGTATATCAATAATATATCTTACTCCGACTTATACAATATCTTCCGATATCGTGGGATATCGTACAGATATGAACGATTTGCTAAAAATTTAGCGATATAGGCGGACATTTTGGCTATGCTATAGATATAGGCACGATATTGCACAGCTTTGTATAAGAAATGAAACGATATCGTTTTAGTGTTAGGGTAGACACTTTCCCCTCAGTTTCTGTCTACGTAATCATCTTTAAAGCTTTGCATTGGAAGCGTAAAAAAGCGTATTTTTATGTATTTTTGAGGGATATTTTTCGAATTTATGGGGTAGGGATTGCTCAAAAAATAATTTTTATAATAACCGAAATTGTAGATTAGGTGGTGAGAAAAAATTTTTGCTGGAAAATTTTTCTAAAAGACCGAAATTTTTGATGTGTGGGAGGGGTTTGGGTCTGTATGTAACGGGGAGCGGGACGAAAATAGTTGTGATATAACTCACCGAATAGGAAATTTAATTCTGAATACTTTTGGTTATTTACAAATTTTACTCATCTTAGAAACTTTTCGGTAAAAATGAAAAAAACGTGATTTTTATGATTTTTTGAAATACTTTTTTCAAATTTGAGGGGCACCGGTGGCCCCAAATTGGATTTTCTATAGGAAGTAATTTGTAGCTGAGATGTTGAGGGACAACTTTTGTGGGAAATTTTTTTCACGCGAACCTATAGGAGGAGTGCTACAGGCGTTTTTAAGAAAGGGGATGGACCCTCGGAAAAGGGGGAGGGGTAAAAAAAGGCATCTGGGCTAAATTTGTTTGTTGTAATGTCTAGAACACGAATCAATCATGAAATTGCTTTTTACAGCTCAGTCGAGCGGATGTGTTTTTTCGTGAAATTGAGACCCTACTATTACTTACACGATGTTTCCTCCGAAATTGCCTTCGAAATAATTTTATCTTGTTCATAGTTGCTACGTTATCCATACCATTTCCTACGGTAAATTGATAAGTATTAATTAGTTTCGTCGATATATTATCACTATAGTTTCAAAGTTCTACGACTTACTAGTCCCTATGTGTACATGTACCTACAATATACTTACATAATTTTATGCCGAAAATCTTCCAAGTACTTTTGATGAGCTTGAAACATTTCCATAATACACTCTCAATTATGTAAACTTGATGAAAATTATGTTTTTTTTACAGCTGTGTGAAATTACCCCATCATGGAGTTGATTGGCACCGATTTCGAAAATTGGGGCCCTTATTTAATGAAGCAATTCCAACTGATGTACGAAAAAGGCGAAAAATGCGATTTAGAAATATCATGTAACAAACAAATTTTCCTGGTGAGTTTCGTAATCCATATGAAATCTTGGCATTGGCTGTTCCAAATTATGAAATGTATTTTCCTTCAGGTGCATCGTCTCATCATGTCTGCTTGCTCGGAGTACGTTAAAGAATTGGGAGATAAACAGCATATCATTCTTCCCGAAGAGGTATCCTGTAAAGCATTGAAAATGGTGCTAGAGTAAGTAAAAATAATTTGCAAAATGCTTTCGTACTTGAAATTTGATTCAAAACGTGATTTATTTTCCAGTTTCGTATATACCGGTAAAATTGTATACAATAAGGATGAGAAAGACGATCTCTTGTTAGCAGCGAATTTATTGAACATGCGACTCTTGTCAGAATTGATAAAAATGGAAGAATCGGTAACCAAACGAACCTGCTTAATCTACAGATTTTCAAGACGATATTAGCCTAAAGTTACTATGATTTTATAGTGTTCGTTTACTTTATCGATGGACGATGAAACCGATGAAAAGCCGAATGAAGATGGTTGCGGTATGAACGTTGAAAATATTAATCATACTGAACCGGATGTTCCGGAATCAACGAATGTGCCTCAGCCTCCTTGTCAATCGAATTATAAGAAAAAACCGTCCGAAGTGAGGAATAGACCGAGAACGAGTAGAAATTCTGTATTACCTCCTTTACACAAGTAAGATAGCAGGTTTAGCTGTGATCTACTGCTATGAATAAATTAAAATTTTAATTATTTTTCTGTTTTAGATTTCCATATTTACAACAGAAATTTAGTGCTTCACGAACTTATGGATTAATCACGTAAGCATGCTGATGAAATTTTCACTTTATTCCAATCTAATTAGTCTATGATCCAAACACGAAAAAGCGTTCATCCAGTGATCTTTTTTGAGAACCAAAAAAATGAGTTGCCAAAATGTCGGTACTACCCGCCTTACTCGAAAAAGTGCAGTTTCAGATTTTTAACCCTGCACATTTGGGGGGAGGGGGTGGACCCCTTAAACGATGATTTAGGGCACATTGTCCGAACCAAAAAAATTCGACGGATTTGGGTTGAGGTACTTGTCCCGATATCGAATATGTAATTTTTTTTCGTTGCACCCCAACTGCATTTTATTGCACTTTAAGTGCAATTTTTATGCATTTTAGACGATTTTTGATAGTGAAAGAGCCCTCTTATCCAAAAATATAGGTGAGAACCAAACAATACTCGTTAATTTTCTTGAATGAAACCATTTAAAGTCGATTCCCCCAAAAATGGGTGAAAAATTCCTGCGCAATGCGAAGTAATGAAAATAAACAGGTTGCCCCCCCCCCACCAGAATCAAGTCATGGAATACTTGCTCAAAAATAGCGATGCGATACATCAAAATAGGTTAAAATTTCGCGCTGAATCCGAAAATCATCATGATTTTTGATTTCAACCCCCCCTCGATGGAGTTCTGCCCCCAAACTTGAATTTGAGGGGGAAAACTGAAGAATTGACACCATTTAGATGAAACGTAATTGAAATTTACGCAAATTAGACAATTGTGGTTGATTGATTTCAACTTTCCGCATACCTTGGCCCCCCAAAAAATTTCCCAAAATTACTGTAAAAAAACTCGAAAAAACCTCAAAATTGGGAATTTTGTGCCCCCTTCTACTCTTCCCCTTGACGACGTGTGAAGCTCGGATGCGAGTCAATAAATCGGGCTTGACCACTACTATCCGAATATTGCATTGGAGATTCGTTTCTGACCGTTGTGTGAGGTGTAGGGGCAAAAACTGCATTTTTGGGGTATTTTTCGTAAATATTGGTAAATAGGAGGGGGTTTAATTCGAAATTTAGGGCACTTCTAATTATCAGATTTCAAAAAGTAATGACATATTCGTGTTCAGGGAGGTCGAAATATACGAAATCGACCCCAAGAACACCGGCTTTGCTCAACCTTACCACATGAGAGGGGGGTAAAGCCTCAAAAACCACCCACACACACCCCTGTGGTGAATTTCAAGTGACTTCCCCTCTCTAAAATTTTTTTTGTTCTTGTTGTTCATCATACCAACTTTCATGCTTTGTTTACTAAAAGCCAATTTTTTAAGGTTTGCGGTTGCACTATAAGGTCAATTATTCATTTTTCCTCCTTGAAATTGTAGTTTGGGGGCTAAACTCCACCGAGGGGGGGGGTCGAATTTGAAAATTATTGCCATTTTTGAACTCAGCGCGAAATTTTAAACTATTTCGATATACCGCATCGCTGTTTTTAAATGATAGTTTTTATTATAATTTTGCGGGGGGTGGGAGGGATGAGGGTTGAAAATTTTTTGGGGAGCCAAGGTATGCTGAAAGTTGTAAACAATCAACCATAATTGTCTGATTTGCGTAAATTCCAATTAAGTTCATCTAAATGGTATCAGTTCTTCAGTTTCCCCCTCAAATTCAAGTTTGGGGGCAGAAGCGCAGAACTCCACCGAGGGTGGTTGAAATCAAAAATCATGATGATTTTCGGATTCAGCGCGAAATTTTGACCTATTTTGATGTATCGCATCGCTATTTTTGAGGAAGTATTCCATGACTTGATTCTGTTGGTGGGGGGGGGGGGGCAACCTGTTTATTTTCATTACTTCGCATTGCGCAGGAATTTTTCACCCATTTTTGCGGGAATCGACTTTAAATGGTTTCATTCAACAAAATTAACGAGTATTTTTTGGTCCTCATCTATATTTTTGGATAAGATGGCTCTTTTACTATCAAAAATTCTCCAAAATGCATAAAAATTGCACTTAAAGTGCAATAAAATGCAGTTGTGCAGGGTGCAACAAAAAAAATTACATATTCGATATCGGGACAAGTACCTCAACCCAAATCCGTCGAATTTTTTTGGTTCGGACAATGTCCCCTAAATCACCTTTTAAGGGGTCCACCCCCCCCATTGTACAGGGTTGAAAATCTGAAACTGCACTTCTTCGAATGAGGCTGGTAGTACCGACATTTTGGCAATTCATTTTTCTGGTTCTCAAAAAAGATCGCTGAATTCGATTTCTAGAGCACTTTTTCATTATTGGCTTGCAGACTAAATAGGCTCTTTCCATGTCAACCCGACCAGGTCTTGACCTTGGGTCTTCTGATTTCATTAAAAAATTTTTTACAAGTTCTCTTCGATGGTCTAATGAAGGAATCACCGTCATTCCGATCCTAATCCTTGGGGGGGGGGGTGGTGGCCGGCCCTAGTAATTTTCGTATGATCAGGATTTTTTGCGAAATGGCTCAACTTTGAAGGAGCATATCTCGAGATTGGTTAGGTCTAAGATGAATCTGTTCATGCTGTTTTGTAGAGAATTAAAAGGAGATTCAAAATTGATAATCCCTCTTTGAAAAGTTCAAAGTTGAGCTTTTGTGATGGAAGCTCAACTTTCATGATAATTACAAAAGATGAAGGGCCCCATTTAAAAATCTGAAAGAATTACTATGAAGAGAACTTTTTACGTATTTTTCAACTAATTACTTTTCAAGATGGGATCTCAATACCCGAGGGGGGGCACAGGGGTCTTGAATTTTGGTCAAAATTCAAAAAAATGGAAAAAGTGAAGTAATACATCGATTTTTACTGATTCGAAGGCGCTGAATTCGAATATGTGCTTAGTTTTTTTCATTTGACCCCTCTGACCCCCCCCCATCAGCCCCCCTAATGAGGCCAAAATTCAAAAAAATGAAAAATAACGTATGACGTGTCTTTTGGTGGGTTTTTGAGGGCGCTGAGTTCGAATATTTGCTGATTTTTGGGATTCGACCCTTGAGTGCCCCCTAGCCCCCAATTTTGAAAAAACCCATTCAAAAAAATGGAAATAGCATGTGTTATATCGATTTCTACTAATGCGATGGTTCTGAGCTAGATTATCAACTTACTTTCCCGATCCGCCTCCTTCGTTCCCCACACTGACTCTCAAATTACTAAAAAATTAAAAAAATCAATGTGTTTTTTTCAAAATTGGGGGCTAAGGGGACACTTGAGGGTCGAATCCAAAAAATAAGCAAATATTCGAACTCAGCGCCCTCAAAACCCCACCAAACCACACGTCATACGTTATTTTTCATTTTTTTGAATTCTGACCTCATTAGGGGGGGGGGCTGATAGGAGGGCTCAAATGGGTCAAATGAAAAAACTAAGGACATATTCGATTTCAGCGCCTTCGAATTAGTAGAAATCGATGCATTCATTCACTTTTTCCATTTTTTTGAATTTTGACCAAAATTTAGAACCCTTGTGCCCCCCAGGGGTATTGAGATCCCATCTTGAGAAGTAATTAGTTGAAAAATACATAAAAAGTTCTCTTTATAGTAATTTTTTCAGATTTTTAAATGGGACCCTTCATCTTTTGTATTTATCATGAAAGTTGAGCTTTCATCACAAAAGCTCAACTTTGAACTCTAAAAAAAAGATAATCAATTTTGGATCTCCTTTCAATTCTCTACAAAACAGCATGAACAGATTCATCTTAGACCTAACCAATCTCGAGATATGCTCCTTCAAAGTTGAGCCATTTCGCAAAAAAATTCAAATGATACAAAAATTACAAGGGTCACCCCCCTCCCCCAAGGATTAGGATCAGAATAACGGTGATTCCTTCATTAGACCATCGAGAACTCGTAAAAAAATTTTGAGCGAAATCGGAAGACCCAAGCTCAAAACCTGGTCGAGTTGACGTACAATGAGCCAATATCAAAAAGTGTAATACCGTTTCCAATGTATTATATTGTAGAACCCTAACGGAACCAGTTCCTTCGCGTTTCGAAATACCAGATGCGGTGATGTCGGAATGCGCTTATAGATTTTCGTTCGAAGATGTTTCGTACGAAACACACGCCTTATTCAATGAATCCGAATCATTCCAAGTTCTGGAACAACACCACCTTCAATTTTTCAAAAAGAATAGAGAAACATTGAATCACAAAAGATCTTACTCAAACGCCTTGTACAGTCCTTTCGACAAGTACACTCCTCCTTATACGGTGAACAGTGAGAATACATCGAGGAAACGTGAAAACACCTCTTATTTAACCAAACCGGATCCGATTCCTCCGAAAAGAAGCGCTCCGACGAAAACTTCCGACGTTCCTAAATATCACAATAAAAACATCAAAACCAATAACGTTGCTGCCAACGTTGTTATCGATCCTCCGCTTATAGAAAATCCTAACGTATCCAACGACGCTGCCATCGCCCTGCATTTCTCCAACACATTGGTCAAAAATAAGCTACCGGAAAAAGCTCCTGAAATTATCGAAGTTCCTTCAATCGAGAATGGCGAAAAAGTCGAGTTAATAAAACTAAACAATGCAGTCGTAACGACGCCGGTGGAAGAAGATTTCAAAGCACGGTCGCTCTCCGAAGAACTTCCCGATGTTTCGATATCCGTCATCGGTAACGAAAACGTCGCCCAAAAAACAGAGATCGAAGAGCCGAATAACGTCATAGGCCTATCAACAGATACCAGTTTTACGTCCGAATTCAATATTCCATCGATTTCGGAGATCAATAATTCTCCAACTTCGCAGCCCTGTTTCAATTCGAACGAAAGTAACGATGTATCGGACGACCCTTGTATTTTACCCGATTCCGGTAATGATACCGATGAGGTTCCAGTTCCAGAGCATATCATTCCAGATCCTACTCCGGTTATTCCTCAGAATTCAGATACCATCGACGTAACCACCAATACAAATTCGCAGATAATCGTGAAAGCCAAAGGAACCGAGAATTCAGCTCAGTTGAGCAAAATAGTCGAAGATTTATGCAAGAAGAATCCTCTATTCAAAAATAAAAACGTCCGGTTCAAACTAGTCCCCGTTAATGGTCCGATTCCGGATATTCTCAAAGATCAAGCTCGTATCAATAAAGCCATTCTGGTCAAGAAAACCGAAGTACAAAAACAAAATGTATCTAAAGACGTCGAAGATAAATCTAAAAAAATAGAAAGCATCAAGCTATCTTCCATCGAAAACGTTACCGGTTCGTGGGAATGTAAATCGTGCGGAGAGAACGAAAATGCGATGAATTTCGACTCATATTTCGAGTACAGGACACATCTCCACAACGTCCACGGCGAACCGAATAATCCTATTTATTGCATGCATTGCGGATACAAATCATTGAAAAGGAACATGCAACTTTACCATTTATTTACCAAACATAACATCGAACCGCCTTCAAATTTTAAATTCCCGAAATGCGACAAGTGCGAATATTACGCTCTGAATGAGTATTACTTGCAGAAACATCTAGCTTGTCACCCTAACGACGGAATGCAGTCAATATGCGCCTGCAAAGTGGCTTTCAAAAGTAGCGAAGCTTTGCAAAAGCATATCGCATCCGGCGATTGTAAAAATTCCAAGAGTTTCACGTGCGATTTTTGTAGATGCATGTTCGACAGATTTGTCAATTTAAAAGCTCACGTACGTGTTTGTCGTAAGGAAAGAGCGAAACCCACCGGTTCGCAGGTTAATGATACTTTTCCTGCTGTTGAAAATACGACAAAAACTATTACAGACGGAGGCAAGGATTATATGGCCTTATAAACCGAGTATTCTCAGTACTTGATTATTTCGGTATGTAGATTACTACGATTTAGTAGGGTCTCAATTTCACGAAAAAACGTATCCGCTCGACTGAGCTTAAGCAATTTTATGATTGATTCGTGTTCTAGACGTTACATCAAACAAATTTAGCCCAGATGCCTTTTTTTACCCCACCCCTCTTTTCAAGGGTTCACCCCCTTTCTTAAAAACGCGTGTAGCGCCCCTCCTATAGGTTATAGAAAAAAAAATTCCCACAAAAGTTGTTCCCCAACATCTCAGCTACAAATTATTTTCTATGAAAAATCGAATTCAGGGCCACCCCACAGTGGGATAGAAAAAATTTTAGGCAGAAAAAAACCAGAAACTTGGTAATTAGGGATTTTTTGACACGCCGAATTCAATTTTGGGGAAATTTTGACCCTAAACCCTTCAGAGAAGGGAGGGGGAGGGGGTTGAAACATTCTCGCGAATTGATAGCTTGAAACCTGTATTCTCAATAGCTTTTATCGAATTCACCCACAACTACCCATTTCGAGTCGTAGCCGGGGTACAGGGGTCCACAATTTTGACCAACAATCAAAAAAATGTAAAAAATGAAGAAACAGATTGATTTCTACTAATTTGAAAGCGCTGAGTTCAAATATGTATTCCATTTTTTCATCCCATCCCTCTGACACCCCCCCCCCAGCCCTCTTAATAGGGTGAAAACTCGAAAAAAACAATAATTACGTGATGTAAGAAATGAAAGTAGTGTTGGTCAAAATTGTGGACCCCTGTACCCCGGCTACGACTCGAAATGGGCAGTTATGGGTGAATTCGATAAAAACTATTGATAATACAGGTTTCAAGCTATCAATTCGCGAGAATTGTTTGGTGAATCATCTCGGATCTTTTTTATACAGAGATTGTAGACTTGAAAACATATTATTTTAACACCTACTCGAAAAATTCAAAAATTTGGGGTTCAACCCCCTCCCCGCCCTTCAATCCTTCAATGGGGTTGAATTGAAAAGGTACCCTCGAATTCGAATTCGAATTCAGGTGGCCCGAAAACATATATTTTGACACCCCACTCGAAAAGTTCCGAAATTTTGGGTTTCAACCCCCTCTCCCGCCCTTCCATGGGGTTGAATAGAAAAAGTACCCTCGGATTCGAATTCAGGTGGCCCGAAAACATATAATTTGACAACCCACTCGAAAAATTCCGAAAATTTGGGTTTCAACCCCCTCCTCCGCCCTTCCATGGGGTTGCATAGAAAAAGTACCCTCCGATTCGAATTCAGGTGGCCCGAAAACATATATTTTGACACCCCACTCGAAAAATTCCGAAATTTTGGGTTTCAACCCCCTCTCCCGCCCTTCCATGGGGTTGAATTGGAAAAGTACCCTCGAATTCGAATTCAGGTGGCCCGAAAACATATATTTTGATATCCCACTCGAAAAGTTCCGAAATTTTGGGTCTCAACCCCCTCCCCCGCCCTTCCATGGGGTTGAATTGAAAAGTACCCTCGGATTCGAATTCAGGTGGCCCAAAAACATATATTTTGACACCCCACTCGAAAAATTCCGAAATTTTGGGTTTCAACCCCCTCCCCCTCCCTTCTCTGAAGGGTTTAGGGTCAAAATTTACCCAAAATTGAATTCGGCGTGTCGAAAAACCCCTAATTACCAAGTTCTGATTTTTTGCCGCCTAGAATTTTTTCTATCCCTCTGTGATGCACTGGTGCCCTTTCAAATTTGAAAAAAGTGTTTCAAAAAATCATCAAAATCACGTTTTTTTCATTTCTACCGAAAAATTTCAGGGATGAGTGAAATTTGTAAATAACCAAAAGTATTCAGAATTAAATTTCCTATTCGGTGAGTTATATCACGACTATTTTCGCCCTGCTCCCCCTTACAAAGCGACCCACCACCTCCCTCGCGTCAGAAATTTTGGTTTTCTAGAAAAATTTTCAAGAAAAAATTATTCTTTACCATCTAATCTACGTAGAGTTTCGGTCATTATGTAAATTGAGTTTTGAGCAACCCCTACCCCTCGAATTTGAAATATTTCTCTTTCAATAATTTGAAAGTAAAATCGATCAGGATCAATCTTTTTTCAAGTTTATTAATCTAAAACATTGTTTTTTGCGTCTTGAATTTGAGATTTTCTAAAATTTTCGCTCTCCTCTTCGCTCGGGCCAAATTAATTTTTTTCGAATTCACATTGATATTAATTAAGTTATGATTTTTCTTTCCACCCTAGACAATTTTATAAGGATTTTCAACAAGAATGAAATTACTCAGGGAAAGGCAATAAATAGAATGAGAGGGAGAAGTGGTCAAAAAGTTTAATTCGGTCGGTAAATTTGTACCATCATTACCATCTCCAAAAAAGTCAGTCTGTTTCGTCAATTTCAGCAGCTGAAATTGATATGGTAGACGGAAAAGTGTCTAAAAATCGATTTTTTTTTTATTTTCCAATTTTGTATGAAGAAGCAATTGAAGAGTATACCTACCTGATGTCTATCTATATCTTTGAAGCTTTTTATTGAAAGTGTAAAAAAGTGTATTATTATACATTTTTAAGGGATATTTTTCAAATTCGAGGGGTAGGGGTTGCTCAAAAATCAATTTTCATAATGACCGAAACTGTAAATTAGATGGTAAAGAATAATTTTTTCTTGAAAATTTTTCTAGAAAACCAAAATTTCTGACGCGAGGGAGGGGGTGGGTCGCTTTGTAAGGGGGAGCAGGGCGAAAATTGTCGTGATATAACTCACCGAATAGGAAATTTAATTCTGAATACTTTTGGTTATTTACAAATTTCACTCATCCCTGAAATTTTTCGGTAAAAATGGGAAAAACGTGATTTTGATGATTTTTTGAAACATTTTTTTCAAATTTGAAAGGGCACCGGTGGCCCTGAATTCGATTTTTCATAGAAAATAATTTGTAGCTGAGATTTTGGGGAACAATTTTTATAGGAAAATTTTTTTTCTATAACCTATAGGAGGGGCGCTACACGCGTTTTTAAGAAAGGGGGATGGACCCATGAAAAGAGGGGTGGGGTAAAAAAAGGCATCTGGGCTAAATTTGTTTGATGTAACGTCTAGAACACCAATCAATCATAAAATTGCTTTTTACAGCTCAGTCGAGCGGATAAATTGAGACCGACCTAATTACCTATCGAATTTAAAATTAGTCTGGTCTAGAATTCCTTGTTTAAAAATGTCAAGTTTTTCGAAATCTACCAATTACGTGTATAATAATTGTTCGTAATTTTTATATCGAATATCTCGTTCTCTTTTTATTTTTAGTATTTGAACTTTTATCAACGGGATTTTTCAATCCTGTCGAAGGAAATAATTTTATGTTATTTATTTTTTGCAGTGTGTTTTATTTTGTTTTTCAATTCTGGCATTTGTGACACCAACTTCGACGATTGTGAAGTAAAACTTATCATGTTGCAAATGGTTCATTTTAATGATTAAATTTATAAGTTTCATGTACATAACGGAAGAATTAGTGAATTATTCGTAACTTGTTGTATAAGTGTGTATAAAATTTTAAGTAAATTATTTCGTATAATCGTGAAAATTCAATTAAAAATGAGTAATTTGAATTGAAAACTCAAAAAAATATTTGAAAGGTGGATGTATTGCCAACGTATTTAATTTATTCGTATTGTAAGTAATTATGAAGATTTTCCATCGTGATAGTTTATTTATATTGTGAATATTATGCGATAGAAGAGAGTTGAGCAAAATCCATGTTGTATTTTTATTTAATTTAAATATGAGATTGTATTGTTTGTTTTGCATTTTTTGACATTTTCATGTTATTATTTTAATTTTCTTCTTTAGGATTCTAGTCGGAAACACTTGAACGATTTTGTATCTTTTTAATTTTTGAAACCTGTAAACACGACGCAAGTATTTGGTGTACATTTTTAATTTTACTATTTGCGGGTTGTTGATTTCTTTAAATGAACTTGAATACAGTTTTTAATAATAACGTTGTTTTGATTTATGAATTAATTGTTGGGTTAAGAATTGGTTGAGTTGGTTTTTGTCCATCAGATCATTTTGTGGAATAATTTGATTAAAAACCAAATAAAAGCGAAATTCAAAGCTAGAAAATTTGAAATTGGCCGATTTTTTTCGAAAAAATTTGATTTTTTAAAAAAATATAATCTTTTTTTCCAAAAAGCTAAATATTTTTTTCAAAAAGTGGTCGATTTTTTCAGGTATGGAAATTATTTTAAAACGCGGCCTTTCTTTTTAAATGGATGTTTTTCAAAATTGGGACAGTTTTTTCTAAAAATTGGAAAATTTTTCATAACTTTGAAACTTTTTTTGAATTTGGACATTTTCCTAAAAATTGAAGAATTTTTCGTTGCTGAACAATTTGCTAAAACGAAGTGTAATTTTTTACAGAATAATAATCGAATACGCAGATTAACAAAAATAAATCTTTACTACATTCTCATCATTGAACATACATATTAATCACACAACTCGACAAAGAAAATATTAATGACGCATTGAAACGAGCGATTTATACAGTTTTCTGCCACTATACCGAATAGATTTTGCAACTCCGGCTGTCAATATTCCTTTTAAACTTTGCCTCAGACTAGATTTTAAAACCGTTTTCTTCAAACAACTGCGAAGTATTTCTCCGATGTCCGGATCGTAAGACATGGACTGCAGCACTTCTTCTGTATCTCGACGTAAACCTCCGAGTTTGTTGACGTATTTGACGACTTCTTTTTGAGGCACGCGAGGTAAATTATTCAAATGATGCCAACGAGCTTCCGGGCTAATATTTTGCTGGCAATTTCTACCGATGTTGTTCTCCGGTATGTATAAAAAATCGTGTAAGGACGATATAACGCTGGAATATAACTCTCGAAAATGTTCGATTTGCGGCAATACAATATTATTAATTTTATTCTTATCTTCTCCGAACCACATTCTGAAGTCACCCAGGTAGGAAATATTTGCGATTGTTTGATAGAATTCGATCTCAGAAAAGTTTTCTGGCAGGATCAGCAGAGCGGTATGGATGGCACTAAATAAATTGATTCTCAAAGCGGTTGAAAGTTCATTATCTCTAGACTCGTGAATAACAGCGACTGGCTTATGAAGTCTACCGGGCATATAAAGGTAACACCAATCCAACAGATCTGTTACGAAATCGTCCCTAGAGATAACTCCGTACTTGTAAGTGACGTTTTCTTCGGCGTGATATATCAACGTATTATAATAAATTTTTGCTCCCCATTGCTCTTGAAATTTGGTTACAGAACCAGCGCCGAGATACTTGAGAGCGGAATAATGCCACGAATGCCTGAACAGATTGTTTTCATGAAAATCTAGTGAATTATTCACAACAAATACCATATCTATCATTGGATTACCGCTTTTATTCGTTTGTTTGAACACGCCGGATCCATAACAGAAGCAGTAATTGAACGTCTCTTTCGGGAAAATCGATAAAATATTTCTCGATTTTTGTATAGCTGAATTCATGTTACCGTCGAGTTCAGCACATAATATTCAAAATCGTCGAGAAGTTTTTCTCGTCACAATTTCACTATTTTTAAATTTAATTTACTTATAGAAAATATGTTTAATTAATTTTAATACCTTTGAAAAGTGTTGTTTTTTCGTTGAAAGTGATAACAGGTCTGTGGCCCAGTGTGCGGCGTTGCCATCGATTACAAACTCGTTATCACTGTGAAGCCGCGCGTGCGTATTTCCATCCTTTAGTGCAAAATTTTCACACGACCCAAATCCAGGCTTCTGATTGGTCGTTGCTCTGTAACCTGGGTAGTCCGCTTGATTTTGGGATTTTGCACTCAGTATTATTTTCAAACTAGTTTTTTTCCTGTATAATTATTTTTATTTTTTTCAACTTCAAAATTTTTTCAACGCAAATTTTTCAAGTCCAAAATTTTTTGTTCAGTATTTTTCAAATTTCTACATTTATTTTTCTCAACCTAAATTTACAAACTCTGAATTTTTTCCTGTTAATTTTTCAAAATTCCAATTTTTTCAACCTAAATTTTCAAACTCTGTATTTTTTACTGTAAACGTAAAGTCAAACTTCAAAATTTTTTCAATGTAAATTTTTCAGATCCAAAAGTTTTTGCTCAGAATCTTTCAAACATCAAACTTCTAAATTTTTTAAACGTAAATTTACAAACTCTGAATTTTTTTCATTTTTCCTGTAAATTTTTCGAACTTTAAATTTTTTCAACGTAAACTAAATTTTCAAACTCTGATCTCTGAATTTTTTTCCTGTAGTGTAAATTTTTCGAACTTCAAAATTCAAATTTTTCCAACGTAAATTTTCAATTTCTGAATTTTTTTTTGTAAATTCTTTCTCAAAATTTTTCAAACTTCTACACTTTTACGTTAATCGGAGTCTTCTTAAGGAATATTCTGAAAATTGAAAAATACAATTGAAAATTATTTTTCGCAACTATATTAAAAATAATGAAAATACAATAAGAATAAAAAATAATGTCTTTATTGTATGTATTTTAGTCAGGTTAGGTCTCAATTGAACAAAAAAAGGCTTCCGCGCGGGATTCTTGTTAAAATTGATTTTATGATTGATTCTTGTTTTAGACACTAAAACAAATAAATTTAGCTTATGCCTATTTTTCTCCCTCCCCTTTTTCCTAGGGTCCACCCCCAACATTTCAAACGCGTGTACCGCCCAATCTATAGGTCGTAATGAAAAAATTTTCAAACAAAAGTTGCTCCTCAACACGTTTCGTACATTTTCATTTCTCATAAAAATTCATTTTGGAGCAAGAGCAACTCCTGCCCCCTCCCCAATTTGAAAATGAAACAGTCTTCAGAAAACTTCAAAATTACCTACGTTTTCTTCATTTTAAGCGAAAAGTTTCAGAGATACGGCAAAATTTGTAACCACAAAAAGTATTCAGAATTGAATTTCCTTTCCAATGAGCTTTATCACGACCATTTTCACCCACTTTTCCCGACAGGATGGATCTCTCCCCCATCCCTTATCTCAAAAGTTGGACCCATGAAAAAATGAACGATTTTTGTTCTTCAATATCTAATGCATAATTTAATTTATTATCGGGATTCATTTTGGAGCAAATTTTGCTCGTGGGTGCAACTTTTGTGAAAACGGGGAAGGGGGAGAGCCGGGAGAAGTCCACTCTGTCGGGAAAAGTTGGTGAAAATGGTCACGATGGAGCTGATTGGAAAGGAAATTCAATTCTGAATACTTTTTGTGATTACAAATTTTGTCGTATCTCCGAAACTATTCATTTAAATTAAAATGAAGAAAACGTGATTTTGAGGTTTTCTCAAAAACATGTTTTGTTTCCAAATTTGTGGGGCAGGAGTTGCTCCAAAATGGATTTTGATGAGTAATGAAAATGTACATTAGGTGCTGAGGAACAACTTTTGTTTAAAAAATTTTTCATTACGACCCATAAATTAGGCGGCACACACGTTTGAAATGTTGGGGTGGACCCTGGGAAAACGGGGAGGGGGAAAATAGGCATCTAAGGTAAATTTATTTGTTTTAGTGTCTAAAACAAGAATCAATCATAAAATCAATTTTAACAAGAATCCCATGCGGATGTTCAATTGAGACATTTGAGAGATTGAGACCTGACATCAGGGCTGGAAGAACGAACGAAGAACGGGAACGAAGAACGAAGAACACTGTCATTTTTTTGAAAGAACTAAAGAACGAAAGAACAAACATTGAAAAATTACTGAAAAGAACAAATGGGAACGAACGACGAATGTTTAATTTGGCTTAAAGAACAAGAACGAAGAACACTAAATTCTTGATTGTTCTTTGTTCTTTCTTTTTTCCCCATTTTCCTTCAATATCATGGTAAAATCAACTCAAAATCATATATTTAATAGTCACTTCGTCACTGCTCCCTCTTTATGGATTATAAGCGCATTCCATGTCTTGTGTGATTGTGCCTATGCATTGTGTCTGTGTGTTTTTGATGAATTTGTGCTCCTGTATGTATTTCTTTTCAAATTTTGTTCAAAATTTTGCATGATTTTCAACTGAGAACGAAGAACGGGAACGGGAACGGAGAACGTGCAGTGTTGCCATCTCGAAAAAATTCATTATGCTAGATGAGGGTAAAAAATATGCCAGAATATGCCAAAAATCCAGAAAAATTATGCTATATTTTTTTATGCTAAATTTCAATGCAATCTTTGCTAGTCTATGTTTCCGTTTTCAATAATTTTCAGTCACCCCAAACAAAATGTGTAGTTTTCCCTCCAATTTAATATGCCAAATTATGCTAAATTGTTCCGAAATTATGCAGATGTTGAGAAAATAGCCTAATTATGCTAGATTATGCTGAATTTGGAATAAATTATGCCAAAAAATTATGCTAGATTGCCAGAATTATCCAATTTGTTTAGACAAAACGTGATGAAAAACCAGCATAATTATGCTGAATTTCAAATCAAATTATGCCAAAAATTATGCTAGATTTTTTTTATGCCAAAAGTAAAATGTTCATGCTAAATGATTTTCAAATTATGCCAGATTTGGCATAATTATGCTAAAATGGCAACACTGAGAACGTGATTGAGGCAAAGAACAAAGAACAGAAGAACGAACGAACGTCATTTACTGTAATTCTAATTACAGAGAACAGATGAAAATAAGACGGAAGGTTTATGTTGGGAAAGAAAGAACAAGGAACGACAAAAAAATCACAGCGTTCTTCCAGCCCTGATTCAAATCATTTTTTTTTTTTCAAAAAATGTTAGAATATAGGTTAAAAAGTAAAAAAAAAGTCACAGTAAGTGTTGAAAATGGCATTTATGAGCATTAATACTATTATCATGTTACAAAAAACGAAAAACTTATCAACTTACCTATCTCGAAGTTTTTACACTAATATTGTTAATTTTTTCTGAAATTCTTGATTGTGAGTCACAGAGGCCTTTCGACCGGGGGGGGGGGGGGGTTTTTAACCCCCCCCCCCCCCCCCCAGCATTTTCCAGTTGGAAAAGTTAGGTGAAGTTGGCAACAAAAAGTTGGCAGAAAATCCCAAGTGATAAAAATTGAGAAAAGTTGTGAAATATTGAAATTGAAAAAAAAACAAATTTTAAAATGGCAGTGTAGTAAATTATTCATTAGAAAATTTCGTAGGTACCTATGTGAGATTTGTTAGATCAGTGACGTACCGATAGGGGGCTAACTTCCTCCCCCCCTGAGGAGATTTTTTACTTGTGGGTTGGGAAAATAGGACAGTTGGGATTAATTTTTTTGATGAAAAATAATAAATAAAATGGTTATTTTAAAAGTTGAAAATCAACAAAATTTTCATTCGTTCCAACTCGAAAATGGTTAATTTCCAGACTCAAAATTGGTAATTTTGATTTTCCCTACTCAAAAATGTTTTTTTTTTTCAACTCAAAATCGGTCGTTCTCCCAAGTGATGAGTAAAAATGTCAGTTGGGATGATTGGTATTTATTTTTTAAATGAAAAATGAATAAATAAAATGGTTACCTATTTTAAAAGTCGGAAATAAACAAAATTTTCACTTATGCCTTATGAGTTAGGAAAATTAGTCATTTTCCCAACCTTTTCCAACTGAAAATTTATCATTTTCCCAGCGAAGAATTAAACCGTTGTAATAAATGTTTTTTTAGGGAAAAAATGATTAAAATTATCTTGCATTTTGAAAATTTTTACTCGTCGACCAAAAAAATTTTATATAGTTGTACTTGTAATTTAAAAGAGATTTTTTCGCATTTTTCTTCAAAGGTATTCCAAATAATTTCATTGTTCTTGTTCTCCTTAAAACTTATTTTTGATATTTGAAAATCCAATTTTTCAAAAGCTTCGGCCTTGCTACGCTCGGCCATGGTGTATTATCAGTCGAAACACATTTTTCACGAATTTTCAAATGCTTTTTGTAACGTCCAAGAATGGTCCCAAAAATCGCCATATCCTCATAATCTAAGCGAGATGATGCGAAACCGACCTCGGCGTTGGATTCTCCATGTCCGAATACCCCATACTAGACATCTCACACGTCGATTGGGGACATAAAAAATGGTAAGAGGTCAGGTCATTAATTTTTTCGCTTTTTGACCATTTTCAAAAAAAATCGAGATAGGTGTCGTTCTCGACTAATTCGAGTTCGCGGTTTCCGAATCTGAAGTCCGTTTTGCGCGATCGCTGTTCTATCATGGCCCTAAAATCGTATTTCTGAAGTGAAAAGCGGTCATAACTTGTGAACAAAGGACAGGCGCCGAAAATGGATCACGGATTCGGAATCAGCGACCTCGAATTAGTCGAAAAACACATCTTTCGCGAGGTTTCAAAGTTTCTCTAAAGTAAAAATAAAACCTCTTAAAAAGTTGAAACTCGATCGTTTTTAAAAAAAAAATACATTTTTCGCCAATATTTTTCCCCCTTAGAAGAATATTGTATTAGGTACCTATTTAACTTTAAATAAAAATTTAAAAATCAAGTAAACATTATACATTAATTAACATTATTGCAATTAATTATAAAAAAAAAATAAAAAAAAAAATTATGCAATGAACCAAGAACCAATCAGAAACGTTGTTAGAAAAAGACGCAAATCTCGTGATTATGACGATGACGCGTCGCGTCGGCGTCGCGTTCCAGGTTGGCAGCCATTTTTTCTCGCTTTGTGTGTGTTTGATGTTTTTTCTGACTCACTCATTTTCATTTTTTTTTATGTCGTAGAATTGTAAATTATTGTAATTTGTAAGTTGTAAGTGACTAAGCGACTAAGCGTCTTTCAAGTCTCGACGTCTCGTGTCGGTTTTAAAAAAAAAAAAAAAAAAAAAAAAAAAAAAAAAAAAAAAAAAAAAAAAAAAAAAAAAAAAAAAAAAAAAAAAAAAAAAAAAAAAAAAAAAAAAAAAAAAAAAAAAAAAAAAAAAAAAAAAAAAAAAAAAAAAAAAAAAAAAAAAAAAAAAAAAAAAAAAAAAAAAAAAAAAAAAAAAAAAAAAAAAAAAAAAAAAAAAAAAAAAAAAAAAAAAAAAAAAAAAAAAAAAAAAAAAAAAAAAAAAAAAAAAAAAAAAAAAAAAAAAAAAAAAAAAAAAAAAAAAAAAAAAAAAAAAAAAAAAAAAAAAAAAAAAAAAAAAAAAAAAAAAAAAAAAAAAAAAAAAAAAAAAAAAAAAAAAAAAAAAAAAAAAAAAAAAAAAAAAAAAAAAAAAAAAAAAAAAAAAAAAAAAAAAAAAAAAAAAAAAAAAAAAAAAAAAAAAAAAAAAAAAAAAAAAAAAAAAAAAAAAAAAAAAAAAAAAAAAAAAAAAAAAAAAAAAAAAAAAAAAAAAAAAAAAAAAAAAAAAAAAAAAAAAAAAAAAAAAAAAAAAAAAAAAAAAAAAAAAAAAAAAAAAAAAAAAAAAAAAAAAAAAAAAAAAAAAAAAAAAAAAAAAAAAAAAAAAAAAAAAAAAAAAAAAAAAAAAAAAAAAAAAAAAAAAAAAAAAAAAAAAAAAAAAAAAAAAAAAAAAAAAAAAAAAAAAAAAAAAAAAAAAAAAAAAAAAAAAAAAAAAAAAAAAAAAAAAAAAAAAAAAAAAAAAAAAAAAAAAAAAAAAAAAAAAAAAAAAAAAAAAAAAAAAAAAAAAAAAAAAAAAAAAAAAAAAAAAAAAAAAAAAAAAAAAAAAAAAAAAAAAAAAAAAAAAAAAAAAAAAAAAAAAAAAAAAAAAAAAAAAAAAAAAAAAAAAAAAAAAAAAAAAAAAAAAAAAAAAAAAAAAAAAAAAAAAAAAAAAAAAAAAAAAAAAAAAAAAAAAAAAAAAAAAAAAAAAAAAAAAAAAAAAAAAAAAAAAAAAAAAAAAAAAAAAAAAAAAAAAAAAAAAAAAAAAAAAAAAAAAAAAAAAAAAAAAAAAAAAAAAAAAAAAAAAAAAAAAAAAAAAAAAAAAAAAAAAAAAAAAAAAAAAAAAAAAAAAAAAAAAAAAAAAAAAAAAAAAAAAAAAAAAAAAAAAAAAAAAAAAAAAAAAAAAAAAAAAAAAAAAAAAAAAAAAAAAAAAAAAAAAAAAAAAAAAAAAAAAAAAAAAAAAAAAAAAAAAAAAAAAAAAAAAAAAAAAAAAAAAAAAAAAAAAAAAAAAAAAAAAAAAAAAAAAAAAAAAAAAAAAAAAAAAAAAAAAAAAAAAAAAAAAAAAAAAAAAAAAAAAAAAAAAAAAAAAAAAAAAAAAAAAAAAAAAAAAAAAAAAAAAAAAAAAAAAAAAAAAAAAAAAAAAAAAAAAAAAAAAAAAAAAAAAAAAAAAAAAAAAAAAAAAAAAAAAAAAAAAAAAAAAAAAAAAAAAAAAAAAAAAAAAAAAAAAAAAAAAAAAAAAAAAAAAAAAAAAAAAAAAAAAAAAAAAAAAAAAAAAAAAAAAAAAAAAAAAAAAAAAAAAAAAAAAAAAAAAAAAAAAAAAAAAAAAAAAAAAAAAAAAAAAAAAAAAAAAAAAAAAAAAAAAAAAAAAAAAAAAAAAAAAAAAAAAAAAAAAAAAAAAAAAAAAAAAAAAAAAAAAAAAAAAAAAAAAAAAAAAAAAAAAAAAAAAAAAAAAAAAAAAAAAAAAAAAAAAAAAAAAAAAAAAAAAAAAAAAAAAAAAAAAAAAAAAAAAAAAAAAAAAAAAAAAAAAAAAAAAAAAAAAAAAAAAAAAAAAAAAAAAAAAAAAAAAAAAAAAAAAAAAAAAAAAAAAAAAAAAAAAAAAAAAAAAAAAAAAAAAAAAAAAAAAAAAAAAAAAAAAAAAAAAAAAAAAAAAAAAAAAAAAAAAAAAAAAAAAAAAAAAAAAAAAAAAAAAAAAAAAAAAAAAAAAAAAAAAAAAAAAAAAAAAAAAAAAAAAAAAAAAAAAAAAAAAAAAAAAAAAAAAAAAAAAAAAAAAAAAAAAAAAAAAAAAAAAAAAAAAAAAAAAAAAAAAAAAAAAAAAAAAAAAAAAAAAAAAAAAAAAAAAAAAAAAAAAAAAAAAAAAAAAAAAAAAAAAAAAAAAAAAAAAAAAAAAAAAAAAAAAAAAAAAAAAAAAAAAAAAAAAAAAAAAAAAAAAAAAAAAAAAAAAAAAAAAAAAAAAAAAAAAAAAAAAAAAAAAAAAAAAAAAAAAAAAAAAAAAAAAAAAAAAAAAAAAAAAAAAAAAAAAAAAAAAAAAAAAAAAAAAAAAAAAAAAAAAAAAAAAAAAAAAAAAAAAAAAAAAAAAAAAAAAAAAAAAAAAAAAAAAAAAAAAAAAAAAAAAAAAAAAAAAAAAAAAAAAAAAAAAAAAAAAAAAAAAAAAAAAAAAAAAAAAAAAAAAAAAAAAAAAAAAAAAAAAAAAAAAAAAAAAAAAAAAAAAAAAAAAAAAAAAAAAAAAAAAAAAAAAAAAAAAAAAAAAAAAAAAAAAAAAAAAAAAAAAAAAAAAAAAAAAAAAAAAAAAAAAAAAAAAAAAAAAAAAAAAAAAAAAAAAAAAAAAAAAAAAAAAAAAAAAAAAAAAAAAAAAAAAAAAAAAAAAAAAAAAAAAAAAAAAAAAAAAAAAAAAAAAAAAAAAAAAAAAAAAAAAAAAAAAAAAAAAAAAAAAAAAAAAAAAAAAAAAAAAAAAAAAAAAAAAAAAAAAAAAAAAAAAAAAAAAAAAAAAAAAAAAAAAAAAAAAAAAAAAAAAAAAAAAAAAAAAAAAAAAAAAAAAAAAAAAAAAAAAAAAAAAAAAAAAAAAAAAAAAAAAAAAAAAAAAAAAAAAAAAAAAAAAAAAAAAAAAAAAAAAAAAAAAAAAAAAAAAAAAAAAAAAAAAAAAAAAAAAAAAAAAAAAAAAAAAAAAAAAAAAAAAAAAAAAAAAAAAAAAAAAAAAAAAAAAAAAAAAAAAAAAAAAAAAAAAAAAAAAAAAAAAAAAAAAAAAAAAAAAAAAAAAAAAAAAAAAAAAAAAAAAAAAAAAAAAAAAAAAAAAAAAAAAAAAAAAAAAAAAAAAAAAAAAAAAAAAAAAAAAAAAAAAAAAAAAAAAAAAAAAAAAAAAAAAAAAAAAAAAAAAAAAAAAAAAAAAAAAAAAAAAAAAAAAAAAAAAAAAAAAAAAAAAAAAAAAAAAAAAAAAAAAAAAAAAAAAAAAAAAAAAAAAAAAAAAAAAAAAAAAAAAAAAAAAAAAAAAAAAAAAAAAAAAAAAAAAAAAAAAAAAAAAAAAAAAAAAAAAAAAAAAAAAAAAAAAAAAAAAAAAAAAAAAAAAAAAAAAAAAAAAAAAAAAAAAAAAAAAAAAAAAAAAAAAAAAAAAAAAAAAAAAAAAAAAAAAAAAAAAAAAAAAAAAAAAAAAAAAAAAAAAAACCCAAAAAAAAAAAAAAAAAAAAAAAAAAAAAAAAAAAAAAAAAAAAAAAAAAAAAAAAAAAAAAAAAAAAAAAAAAAAAAAAAAAAAAAAAAAAAAAAAAAAAAAAAAAAAAAAAAAAAAAAAAAAAAAAAAAAAAAAAAAAAAAAAAAAAAAAAAAAAAAAAAAAAAAAAAAAAAAAAAAAAAAAAAAAAAAAAAAAAAAAAAAAAAAA
>JAVBJF010000725.1:0-71647 GCA_033439095.1 Pseudococcus viburni | reverse complement strand
AATTTCAACGTTCTCTAACAAGTTTTTTAGCTTTTTTTGCATTTGATGAAGTGAATTTTATCCATTCAACAGCAATATTTAGATACTCCGATTACTCACGGAGGTTTGTAATTTTGATTTTTGACAAACCATTTCCAGTTTCATAATCAAGTGCAATATACGTACGTATGATCGACAGTCGATCTCAAAAATGCTTGCTTTATCATAGAATTTCACCTTTTTACGAATAAGTATAATATTATATACCGGATATATTTATACATTTATAATACAATGTTAATCATGTCTGCATTGCAATGAAAAATAAATTTATGGTCGATTTTCATTTGAGTGGATTATTTGAAGAAATCTACCTACAACGTAAGTAAGTGAGACAATGATTGAAATCTGTCATAGAATTATAGAAATGCAAATTTTACTCATGGGTTATGTTATAATCTATCTCCAGGGTAGATCTTCAAGTATTCAGTTCAAAATTCAAAAGATGCTCGCCAATAATTGTTGATTTCTATTATCTACTTATAATAATTATGCATTTTGAAAAAAAATTACAGATTTCTTCATTCAATTTTTTTCGCGGCAATTTTCCAGATGGCCCGAATCCAATAAAAATAAACGTTCGTGATTTTCAAAAAATTTCTCGGTTCATTCTATTACCCAAAAAATGGTCAACCAAAATACGTCAATTTTTCTACACTTTTGAAAAATTCCGACATTTCCGACCGTATACTAAAACTCATGAATAAAATTGGCGCAATTGGTGTATCAAAATTGAAAAAACAACGGGAAAAGAATAAAGAGAAAAATTTTCGCGCCAAATGAAATGTCGTTAACAGAGAAGAGCTACGACCTCCTCCTCTTCGCCTTTCAACCATTGTTCTCGCATAACCAAACCACTCGCGCCAAATTTTCAGATGACCCGAATCGAACAAAATAAACGTTCGCGATTTTCAATAAATTCAACACTTAATAGGTACGTTACATAAATAAAATTATTATTCAACACACCGATCATGACCATTAATTTAAATTACTTACTTAAAAATAATTAGAGATTTTTTCGATCATTATTTTCGCGCCAATTTCTCAGATGACCCGAATCAAACAAATAAACTTCGCGATTTTCAAAAAATTAAATTCCAATAACGCACTAGAAAAATTATTACACATTTACGCGCATCAAGACCGCAAACCGAAAAATTCAAGTTTCAACTCGCACTAACAACTAACACGATCAGGATACGAGGACACCACTTTTCGAACACTCGACTCAAAAATTTCAAACATTTGGTATAAAACACAGCGACAGCGATCACGATACGAATAATTTCCTTGAAAATTGAGAAGAAAAATAATCGAAATTAAATTAAACGCATCACAACGAACGAGCGACATTTCCACGAAAAAAAACTTGTAAAAATGAGCCGCGCGAAATTTTTCGAACTATTTTCCCTAAAATCCGTTCTCTAATTGGCCAAAAACCTTTAACAACCTGGCCAATAAGAATCGCGTTTTAATAACTTAAATACTGAAATTCTATTGGTTAAACCAGAATTATTGCAAAACAACGTTACGGCTCATGTCAATATTGTTCTTACGTGCTCGAGAATTTTTTTTATTCACTCGCGAATAATCAAAAGAAAGAAAAAAAGTTTTGAATATTTTCAATCTTTGATGTCTGTAGATTAAATAAAAAAATTAATATAGAAATTTTACTCGTAATTTTGCGAATTACGGCGATTTTATTCTCGGAGAAGGGCACTTAGCTATGGTTTCATGTACAAAAATAGGTTTTCTACGAACATATTTCAAACTAAATGAAGGAGTGAAGTATTCAAATATATTCGTCTACCACGGATAATTGTTAGAAAATCAATTTTGAGGGAACTTAGTCGTTTGGTAAATTATAATATCGAAATAAATGAAATATTGAAACACAAGCGGTACACAATTACACATCTTCAATTCCACACACGAAAGTTTCTTCACTACGGTATTACTTTTAGATATCGTTCCTTTCAGTTCAGGTTATTTCTCGGAATTTAGATATCGTTTGATCAAGTGTATGTGTGTAGTAGTGTAAGAACAAAGGAATAGCGAACAGTGACGTGAGGTGAGGGATTTTTTCCGTTAGTGACGCGACGTTTCATTTGGCGCGAAAACTATAAATTACGCGGATAAAAGTAATTCAACAAGATAATAATAAAAATCGGAAACTTACCAAACGTGGTTCTTTTCGAATTCGTTATTCTTCACTCGAGCGTTCAACAAAGAAAAAACTATTCGGTGATCACGGATATACAAAAATTAAAATGCAAGTTTTAATTCGCACAAACACCATTCACCATTATACGTTACCACTTTTCGAACTTTTGAAGACACTTCTTAAAAAATTTAAAACCTTGATAAAAAACACAGCGATTACGATACGATTCACAAATAATTTCCTTGCAATGCAAATTGAGATTGCGAAGAAAAATAACATGTAGGTACACTTAATTGAATTACACGCATCACAACACCGAGACCGACCGAGCGACATTTCCACGAAAAAAACTTGCATAGAATGAGCCGCGCGAAAAATTTCCAACGAAGTTTTTTTCCAAAATGCCATTTCTTATTGGCTAAGAACTTATAACAGCTTAGCCAATAAAACTCGAACGTTATAATAATTAAAATACTGAAATTCTATTGGCTGAACCACAATTATTGCAAAACAACGTTACGTCTGAAGTGAAAATTTGTTCCTGTGTGCTTGGGAAATTTATTTTTTTACTAGCTAATGAATCAATATAAATAAAGAAGTTTTGAATATTTTCAATCTTTGGTGTTGTAGATGAAATAAAAAAATTACTATAGGAATTTTACTCGTAATTTTGTAAATTACGGCGATTTTATTCGCGAAGATGGTCACTTAGCTATGGATTCGTGTACAAAAATTACTTTAAAACGGGAATATCCTAAACTTGCAGGATTAAAGTACTGAAATTTATTCATCTATCGCGGATAATTGTTATGAAATCAATTTTCAGGAGATTTATTCGATTAGTAATTTAAAATATTGAAATAAACGAAAATAATGAAACACAAAAGGCACACTGCTTGAATTCCATGTTGCAAGTTTCTTCACTACGGTATTACTTTTTGATATCGTTCGGTTCAGGTTATTTCTCGGAATTATGATTTTTTACGTTTCGCCAATCAGAATCCGAGTTGGTAAATTATTTTTTTGGGCTAAATTCAGTTTGAAATTTTAAATGAATTCAAATTTCGGCGCTCTCCAACATTTTTTTTAGCTTTTTGCAGATGATGAAGTAAATTTTATCCATTCGACATCAATATTTAGGTACTTTGATTATTCACGGAGGTTTGTAATTCGCAAACCGTTTTCAGCTACCTAATCAAGTGCAATACGTACGTATGATTGACAGTCGATCTCAAAAATGCCTCTGCATTACAATGAAAAATAAATTTCTGGTCGATTCTCATTTGAATGGATTATTTAAAGAAATCTACCTACAACGTAGCTAAGTGAAACAATGATTGAAATCTGTCATAGAATTTTAGAAATGCAAATTTTACTCATGGGTTACGTTATACTTAATCTATCTTCAGTGTAGATCTTCAAGTATCCAGTTCAAAATTAAAAAGATGCTCGCCAATGTTGTTGAATTTTATTATCTACTTGCAAATGAATATTGGAACGTACTTACTTTTCTTCAGATAATTGGACATAGATTTTGCAATTGCAATAATAAGTACATACCGTTCTCGTTCTTATTGATTACGTGATATTTACATAGGTAATCAAAGGTAAGATTGAAAAGTAAAGAATAAGACCAAAAGACCAGAGATAGAGAACGATTTTCGTTTATTGATAAATAAAATTGAATTTCATGAGATATTTGTGAATAAAATATTTAAAAGCTAATTTTCATTTCTGCTCGAAATTTATAATTGCATTGCATTAAAATATAAAAATCTGAGTTTTTTCACTTGAAAATTGCAATTTTTCTTCGACCACACTATAACAGTACCATATACAAATACATATATAAGATTTTCATGAATTTAATTTTCGGTCGAAAAATTGAAGTGATGGAATGAGCGATGATTTTTTTTCTTTCTAGAGAGAGATCTGGTAAATGGAAAATCCAACATCGTCCTTGTTTGATGTTGAAATTTTAAATGTCCAAGTGAAAAAGTACACACCAATCTGCTTGGTATTTCTGCAATCTTCTTCCGCTCCGGACTCGTGTCTATTTTCATTCTTTTGGTGAAATATCTCAACATTTTATTAAAATTAACAGCTATATCTAGCTAATCGTCCCTAATTATACAAATTATTCTCGAATTTCCAGTCACTTCATGAAAACCGTTAACTTACACCGTGGACGTCTCCTATTGGCTAATTCGTGTTTTTACCACTTACCTATTTTGCAAAAATAACGATTTCTAACATTTTTTGGATTGATTACGAGGCTGAAACTTCGAAAATTTATTATAATTTTCAAATCGAAATCTCGTTTAGTTGTAATCCTAATGAATTTTTACTATACACATTCATATAATTTCTGTAATTTCTTAATAGAACAACATTACAAAACTCGTTCTGCTATTGGCTAAATCATAACTTAGTTGATCGTGGCGAGAATATTGTTTTTAATGCGTTCATCTTGATTAATTATTTGGCTGATAAATTTAAAATTGATTAAAATTTGAAATCTAGATCATCCTATGTAAAAATAATTAGATAAATTATTACTTTGTATTCAACCGATTCTTTATAAAACAACGTTAAACCGGTTAAATTCAGAATTTATCGTCATTGGCTAATTCTAAAAGATTCTTAGCCAATCAATTATCCAAGTTTATTAAATCATCATTCTTGAATTTTAGATTTTCTAATTAATTTTTCACCCTCGTTTCGCTCGGACCAAATTAATTTCTCCCACGAACGAACACATTGAAACTACAAAATTTTAAAAAAAATCACCTGTAATTTTATTTGAAATTTCCCACCCTCACTGCGCTCTGGACAAATAGACAATTTCATTGGTTTTTTCAACAAGTACGATGAAATTACCAAGGGAAAAGCAATAAAGTGAATTCAGTTCGATTTGCAAATTTATGCCGTGCAACCCCGCTCCAAAGAATTCAATCTGTTTCGCGCCTGAGCAAATTTATTTTCAAAATTTTTCAAAAATCGAATCGAAAATTCTGAAAATTAACCTCTTCAGTGTTCGGACTAGTGTAACGTCACAGCGCTAGAAATACAACTCGACGGTGCATTTGTCAAACTTTGAATTTTAGATAATAACTCGAAGATTTGAAAACATTTGATTGGTTGAACTACAGGTTCTGTAAAAAGCAGCTCGTAGTAGTAGAAAGTAGATTATTTTCCAAGCCTCAAGCACCTATGTGGTCTCAAATGTTCGAGCTATCAATGCTCAAAGTTCGACAATTGTTTTTTTCAAAGAGCGAGCTCATCGGTTTTTGAGTCGTGAAAGATGAACTATTTTTCACATTGTTTTGAGAATAGATATGAGCGACGCGAACTTTCTTCATTTTTTAAAAATCAAGATTATCAAAAATTAAAAGCATCTCAATTTACTTACTTTTGAAATATTTCCATACAACAATTTTTCTAATTCGACGCGAGTAATTTTCAGCTCTTGGTTTTTTTTGTTTTTGTTTCTTTCTTCGCCCGGGTCCGAATATTTTTACACTTCTTTGAAAGTTGAGAATATTTCTTAAAATCAATATCTTATTTTTCCCAGATTTCAAAGCATCTCATACAAGGATTCATCTGATTTCATCTTAGTTTTTTTCAATCAGTAATTTTTTACTCTTGAGGTTTTTTTTGAAAAATTTTAAACTCTCCAGTTTACTCGAGTTCTTGCAAACCTTGAAATTAAATTTCACTTCAGGCTTCAAAACCTTAACATGCCAGTTTTTTCACGACCCCCTCCCTTTTGATTTTTTTTTCTTATGCACCTGATGAAAACTGATACTTAAATTGAACATTGTTGATTTTCATCCTTCCCCCCCCCCTCCCCAAAGGAATGTCTAGTTATGTCTTCTGTTTGATATTCTTTCCTTTTTTCCTTCAGTCTAGTTCTTATATTCAACGGGTAAATCGAATACAAAAATATTGATGAAAATTATTCATAATTATTTGCATATAGCTAATAGTTTATTTTATTACATTTAATTCAGATTATGTAAAAAGCATGACTTGACAAAGGCTAATTATAAGCAATGTTTGTATTTTTTCCAAAATTAAACAAACTTACAAATTTTCAAATATTTTAGATAGGTACTAAAATAACAAGATTAACATTATATCACATGATAGGTAAGTCTCATAAAAGCGTTGAGTTATTTTCATGATTTTTCCCCCGCCGTCACAAATGTCAATCAAGTAGTGTTGCTTGAAAAATCACGTTTAAAAAAAGCTCAATTTTTAAGCTCAACGAACTTTGATATTAAAATCAGGGGCTGGAAAACTTTATAAAAAAGAAAAACGAAAACGGAAAAAAAGTTATTTTTCTAACATTTTACAAAAACGAAAAAACGAAAACGAAATCTTAGAAAATACGTTAAACAAAAAACAACTAAGTAAGCTTTTTTTTTCGCTTTTGATCATTGGATTTCTTCAATCATTGAAAAGAACCGAAGCTTTATACAGAAATAAATAAATGAGAAATGAATGAAGGTGTATTTTTTTTATTTTGTTTTTTACTTCATATGATCTTGACTTGAGGAAATAATGACTGTTCATTATTTATTCCAGTTTATGAAGAAAATCTATCAAACAAACATTGCATTTTGCTCATTTCTTGCTCTTTTGATGAATTTTTCGATTTTTCATTATTAAATTTAATTATTACGTATTGGTATTCGCATTTCGACTTTCAAAAACGAAAACGTTTTAATTTAATTAAAAACGAAAAAAGCAAAAACGAAAACAAATCTTAAGAAACGAAAATGAAAACGAAAAATTTTTCCGTTTTCCAAACCCTGACTAAAGTTTGGGTTTTAATTCTGAAGAAAGCGAAACATTTTTAAGTACCTAATAGTCTGGACATTTCTCTATCAAACCATTGAAAGTTTTCCAGGCTCTAATTTTTAAAAAGTAAGTAAATCGAAAAAATGTGTTTTTTTGATACAAGGTCTGCTTTTCAACAGTCAAAATTTTGATAAACTGTTGTAAAAATTCAAAAAAATCATTTTTTTGTTTCAATTCGACGATTTTTACTACAGTTTTGGCTAATTTTTTTTTAAAAAAACGCGTTTTTTTCAATTTTCTGTTTTTTTTTAATTCATTGCCCATACGTCGCATAACTATGGGCCGATTTTTTCGGAACTTTAGATATACTCTAATTAAGAGATGCTCTTTCAGATAAACTGACTTATGAATGAAAAACAAAAATTGATGAGGTGGGAAGGTAAAGGAAAGAACGAGCAACAGATCTGTAAAAATCATATTTTTTTAAAATTTAGTACCTACAAAAAAGTGGTGGAAGAGAAATAGTAGCCAAAAATTTGCATAAGCATTCAAACAGTGGCGTAGCCAGGATTTGGTGGGGGGGGGGGGGGGGGGCAAGAACGAGATTTTATGTCAAATTTTCTGTGATTGTTTTGAAACATAGCAAGTATTTTTTCACTACATATTTTCAGTGGCGTAGCCAGTCTCATTGGGGGGGGGGGAGGTCAGAGCTTTCAAAATTTTTTGAGAAATTTTAAGTAAATTTTAAAAAAATTTCAAGTTTAGCCCTCCCTCCCTCCCTCCCTCGCCACAAAATTTCTTTAAATTTGGAATCATTTTCATAAATATGTAGGTAAAAGTTGCAAAAAAATACTTAAATTTTGGAGCAAACAACTTCCATGCCAATTATTTTGACCTTGAAAACCAAAAATAATGACAAATTTATGCAGTGGCATTGGAACCTTATATATTTCAGAAGGGTACAAAGAGGGTATGAAGACTGATAACTAGAAGGTTTTAGGGGAAGGGGTTAAAAGGGAGCATTTTTTTGCAATATTGCCTCAATTAGTTGATATAATTATGATATTGTTCATGCCCGAGCGAAGCGAGGGCGAAGCTTTGAAAAAATTGAATTTGTAATGTTCAATTTCCCACACGCCTCTAGCCTTAGTTGCTGTATATGGCGTTATATAAAAAAAAAAAAAAAAAAAAAAAAAAAAAAAAAAAAAAAAACGTTTTTTTGCTCAAAAATTAAAAAAAAAAGGCCATGGGGCGATCGCCCCAGTCGCCCCCCTTGGCTACGCCACTGCATTCAAAGTAGCCACACACTACGGTATAATCGCTATTTCTTGCACTAAGTGAATTAACATTTAAATTAAATTAAATGTTACAAATTACGACTTGAATAAACTAGTGCTATTTTATTGGTAGATAATAATGAATGATCTGCGCATTATTTTTCATTCCTTTTCGCGTCTCATTTATATTCTACGTCTTGATTCTTGTCACATTCGTGATCCAATCCGAAAAATATGCTACATTGGTGAACACTGCAGGAAACCCAGGACGAGAGGACGAGCGCATCCGGCTCCAAAAGACATGATACCAGCCAAATATGAAACCGTTCTTAGTTGTGTTATTAATGGCCAACCAGAATCATTCTGTTGAAAAAATCCATGAGAATTTGAAAAAAAAATGCAACTGTATAGGGAGAAAAAGTGTGACGTCATTTTCACCACTACTAATGCAAACACCGGTTCACGTACCCGTCTGTAAAGGGGACTCGACGAAAAAATTAACATTGCTTCTCATGGGAGTTGCTTTGTTTTTCAAATCTTTTTCAGTTTTGAACTTTTGATGTGTAAAATTTTTTATTTTTTGACAATATTGACGAGTTAAGCAGTCAAATTGGTTAAAATTGTAAAAACAAAAAAAATCAACTCATCAAAAATGAAAAAAATTGGAAAAACAAATGACGACTTTTTCTCCCTATGAAGATGAACAGAAAGAGGTACATATATTATAGGTGCATACGTAGCAAGCAGTATTCATTTCCCTCGCGCACAATGACCGAATGTCAACCGGATTCGGAGTTGCTTGCTTGTACATTTGGGTACAGTTTTCTGTATCTACTACCTCTGCTCTAGTATGCCGAAGCACTTTTGATCCATTTTCTCCTGCAGCTGCAAAATGAGAATAAAAAGTTTATTAGTACACTGTCGTTTGGTGAAAAAAATATTTTTCCAACATACAGATTTCATTGTGTCCCCATCCAACAATATGTGAGCTCACTAAGCTCCTCGTCATATAGAATCCGCTCGTCTTCTCGTCTTGTATAAATCTAAACTTGGTATACAACTTGCCATAATATTTCCTGAAATTTTAATAAATTTGTCAACTCGAACATAAGGAGAAAATATTTCATTTGCTGACCCCTTGTTAAGAAATATGATTAAATTGAAGACCTCTTTTCCAAAGTGGCCTAAGTCAATTTTTGAAAAAAATTACTCAGTCAATTTTGAAGGGTCATAGCTCGTAAAAATCAAATTTTTGGAGATCGAGACTTTCGCCACATTTTTGGTATAGCACTGTACAATACATTTAGTTTGGTAGCAGAAAAAATACTTCAAAGGCGTACAGTACAAACGTATTTTTCGTTTTTTGAAAAAAAATTTATTGTTTTGACTTAGGCCACTTTGGAAAAGAGCTCTTCAATTGCATTAGAAAAGTTGGCCAATCACAAGCCTCCAAACTTTGAGCTCAATTTTCTAGTAAATGGCGAGATTTTAAGAAAAAATCCTCGGAATCAAAGTTGTAGAGCATCAAATTCCTGACCATTCTTTTAGCCTCTATTTTCCTCTACGATGCACCGTTTGTGAGATATTTTCAAAAAACAGAATAAACTTTGAACTCGAAAAGCTCAACTTTCAAAGCACGGATCGACTTCAAAATTTAATCAGCTCTTCTCCTATACATGTTCTTATCACGTAAAAATTTTCAAGACAATCGATCAACTCTAGCGTCAGTTATCGCGTTAGAAAGAAATGTTCCAAAAATGAGCTTTAAAGTTGAAAAGCATATCTTCCTTTGCACAGAGTTGCACCAAAAACTAATCAGCTCTTCACCTACATGATCTACACCTACTGTGAAAAATTCAGCCCGATCTGTTTAATTTAGCGAGAGAAATCGCGTTAGAAAGAAAAGGCTTCAACAAATAAATAAATAAATAAGCAAAAAAAAAACCTTCTGATTGCAATAGCGGATTCCCGCTAAAGCGGGAAGTCCGCTAAAAATACGTTTGACAGCGTTTGACAGACGATTCATGGAATACCCTGTATTTTCCCATTTTAAAACGTACCTATCATGCTGATTTTCGTGATATGTTTCATGAGTTCGTCATTTTTTTTGAAAAGAGTATAGCCGGTTAAGTATAGGGTTTTGGCTTTGGAAACCGATTTTGACCATTCCTACCCTAAAATGTTCCCCTAATCTGGCAATTAAGTTTGACACCATTTTTGGACCCCTAGCTCAAGTATTTGGGGGGGGGGGCTAAAATGTGTGTTTTTATTCATAATTTTTGTTACCAATGTCGATCATCACGAAAATATTTCATTTTGAGGACCACAGAACATTGTGAAAAAGGGCCCACACCATTGGCCTCCCTTACCCCTCCCCTTCCCCGGCTCCTGTGGTCGTTGTGATAAATTAAGTAATAACCGATATTGGTGTCGTTTTCATATTATGAATCAGACGACTTTGAAGTCCAATTCCCATTTGAACCACCACCACCCCTCCCCTTCCCTCTTAATCGTCAAATTGGTATACCCAAGTATACATTACATAAGTTTGAAGAGATACCTATCAATCAACATGCTTTTTAATCATACTGGTACATACATATACGAAGTTGATAATATGAATAAAGAATAATATGGTAGCAAAAAAGAATTTGACGATTAAGGGGAGGAGGGGTTGTGTTGGTGGTTCAAATGGGAATTGGACTTCAAAATCGTTTTCAGAAGGTCTGATTCATATGAAAACGACACCAATATCGGTTATTACTTTATTTATCACAACGACCACAGGGGCGGGGTAAGGGGATGGGTAAAGGAGGCCAATGGTGTGGGCCCTATTTCACAATGTTCTGTGGTCCTCAAAATGAAATATTTTCGGTACGATCGACATTGGTAACTAGTTTCCCAATTACTTGTGCTGGAGGTATTTATTTACGTGAATTTTGAGTATTTCACCACGCGTGGGGGGGGGGGTTAGTTTATATTTTTTTGACAATGTTCCACATGTTCAAAATTTTCAAAATTTGTATGGTATACTTATGGGTAAACAGCACTTCTTTTGAGGAAAAAAGTTCCATTGCCCCTTTGACCCTTCACCCCAAAAGGGGGGTTCAAAATTTTGAAAAGCCCATAACTTGGGGGGAAAGTGCCCAAAAATTTCGAAAATTTTTTTGGGTTCTCTTAACGTTCTTGAAGCTATCTAAAAAAACGCGAAATTTTTATTTGCATTTGGCGAAAAATGAACAAAAACACACATTTTAGCCCCTCTCCCCCAAAATACTCGAGCTAGGGGTCCAAAAATGGTGTCAAACTTAATTGCCAGATTAGGGGAACATTTTAGGGTAGGAACGGTTAAAATCGGTTTCCAAGGCCAAAACCCTATACTTAATAGGGTGGAGCGCGAAAAAAAAAACATATCTCAGATTTTGACCAAACTCGGTAGGGTTGTTGAGTCACCATCGGAGACTACCCAAAAAAAATTTGAGCCCCCTAGGTGGAGGTGGAGGGGAGCTGGGGCTGGGGGTTCCCAAAGGGCACCTCCTTTTGAAAAAAACGTGGTTTTTTGTGTTTTTTAGCTACTTAAAGTGGCTGGAGAATTATGGAACAGCACTAAAAAGGTGCGATTTGAGTTTCTACATCTCCCTGAACCATTGCCATCCTTCTCCAATCAAAACTCAGACTGCTACCAGGGGGTCGAAAAGTTGCAGATCGCGAAATTTCAATATTGCGAAATTTTTGCTGGCTTTGAATTTTTATTTTTGCGCCGAATAATTTTACTTTTCTTTTTTGGAATAAATTTTTGAAGAAAATTTTCAAAATTTCCTCTATCAGTGTAGCCAATTGCAAATTGTGATAGTCAAATTAATGGAATTCGCGTTGATCTGAACATGTAGTATCTAACTATATCTTATCCCTGGAAAATTTCACAATTTTTTTTGTTTTTTTCAATAATTTGAAAAAAATTGAGAAGAAAATTTTTCGTACCAGTGCAGTCACTTAAAAGCCACGAAACTCCGGATTTTTCATTACGAAAAAATGAATTTTGAGACTTGAAATAAAATGATCGCGAAAAGAGTGTTTATCGAGATATTTTGGTTCGCTGAACACAAATCTCCCGTTAGTTTCGTGATTTAGTATTGCCTATCTGCATAAAACGATCACAATTTGAAAATTGTGCTGAAATAACGACATTTCTGTATGGCTTTTCGCAATTTTCAATAATGTAAAATTTTTTCTGGCCCTGAATTAATTATTTTTGCACCGCGGGTGATTATTATTATTTTTTTTAAATTTTTGAAGGAAATTGTTGATTCCTCAATCAGCGTAGCCAATTGGGAATTGTTATATTCAAAGTTAGGTTTGATTTCATAACTAGAAAGTTTGAATAAAACTGAACTATTAATTTTTAAGTACAACCCTTGAAAAATTCTAAATCCACCCTAAAATTCTTAGAATTACTCAGAAATCAAAATTATTGCGTTTGGCAGCACTGCCCCAAAATTCATTTCGAGAAAATTTTGAAAATTTTCTTCAAAAATTTATTTCAAAAAAAAAGTAAAATTATCCGGCGCAAAAATAAAGAATTCAAAGCCAGCAAAAATTTCGCAATATTGAAATTTTGCGATCTGCAACTTTTCGACCCCCTGGTAGCAGTCTGAGTTTTGATCGGAGAAGGATGACAATGGTTCAGGGAGATGTAGAAACTCAAATCGCACCTTTTTAGTGCTGTTCCATAATTCTCCAGCCACTTTAAGTAGCTAAAAAACACAAAAAACCACGTTTTTTTCAAAAGGAGGTGCCCTTTGGGAACCCCCAGCTCCCCTCCACCTCCACCTAGGGGGCTCAAATTTTTTTTGGGTAGTCTCCGATGGTGACCCAACAACCCTACCGAGTTTGGTCAAAATCCGAGGTATGTTTTTTTTTCGCGCTCCACCCTAATACTTAACCGGCTATACTCATTTGTTCCAGAATACAATAAAATGCTTAACTGGGAAATTTCTAACTTTCCTATAAATTTCATCTGAGAATATTAAAAGAGATCCCAACGTAATTCGCCTTCACAATGGACTCCGGTAGTCTGATTACATGCATTTCATTCACTAATTCAAAATTTTCTAAAATTTGGAATCCGGGACAACTTATTTCGACCCTTTTTGGTTTTCACAATATATTTTTTGACTCCGCCAAATCATCTGATGGAGAGTCCAAAAGTCAAAGAAAATGAAAACATGTACTTCGACCGTAGAGTGTATTCTTACTCTATGCTTCGACTTTGAATACGGAATTTTCAAAAATTTTGAATTGAACTTTTTCATTTGATAGGTCTTTTAGCATAGAAAAATTCTAAATTGTTCACACCCTTACAGGCTTACAGGATACTTTTTTTGATTCAGTCAAAAAAAAAAATTAATATTCCTAAAAACAAATTTATGCGCTTAGAATATCCAGCAAGGTCCATTTTTTCAACCTTTTTCTGGAAAACTCATTTGAACTTACATTTCAAAAACGATTCGGTTGCGAATTCCAACGAAACTATCACCCAAGTCTCTCTCTTTTATGTAAAAAAAATCCACTCGATGATAACGGAGTCGATCCAATAAAAATATTGGTTTGTCCATGCAAACTGCATAATCAGCATAATAACGACGGCATTTCCCATTTATTTTTGGGATTCCCTCGGTATTTTTATTTCCTTTGGTCTGATACTTCTGCATCTGCAATACCAAGATGACAAACACAGATGAGAAATATCTCGGACTAGCACGCCCAATGAACTGATTTACAGTGAAATTTATTCCCCCATTTTAAAAACCGTGTAAACAATCGAGAAACTCCCAATCCTACGAGACATCGAACAACTCATTTGGCTGGTTTATCCGTCTGAAGTTTTAAAAATAATATTTAATGCGTGATTAGAATTTTTTATCATAATAAACACGCAGATCACCCAATTCTAATAACATCGAAAAGTAGAAAAACAAGTTATTTTGTCGCGATATCAACAGTTTATCTGGAAGTGTTCATGGTGAATACAGATTTATAAAAAAAAACACATCTAAATTGAGAAGAAACTTGTATGTAGTTTCTCCGTATTTTTTCGCGAACGTATTTTTAGAGTTTTCTATAAGTTACTCTATAGGTACATATACCTAATATCGTCGATTGATTTTTTTTTTTTAATAATCGGTGATCTTTTATAACTTTCAAAAATGTGTTTCTTAAATATAATTTGTAATAATGATATCGCGAAAATGATTACTTTCATTAAACCCGTCGATAAAACGTGTATTTGTGTTTACTTGCTGCTTTTGAGTTTCAATTTACAAGTGACTGGTGAGTTCTTTTTGCAATTTATTACCTCATCTATAGCTTTCATCTATTCTCTTTTAATGTCTGCCATTTTCAATTCCAAAATTAAATCTTGGTATTTTCACTGCCTATTGATAAATTAAATTAGTCAAGTTGTTTAATGCATCTCACCAGGGCCAAAGTGATAAAGAGCCGATAATCGTCGAGTTTCGGGTACCCATTCCAAAATTATCTCTCGCCAAGTTTTTTCCAACCCTTGCCTAGTTTTAGCACAGACAATGGCTTTGACCACGATTTGAAACGTGTCACGAGAACCGAATATCATGAGACGGCGCCGCATGATCAGTAAACTTCGGGACAGATATTACGGTAAATAACTAGCTAATCTTAACGACCTTCATGACATAAAAATACCGAGTTGTCTGTCAGTACCTCAGTCCTAGAAATTTACTCGTCGGGAAGTACCCAGAACAGTTTTCGCGACACGTTTTGAATACCTATCTATCCTATGCATAAATATCGCCGAAGATGGAATTAATGATTTTTATCTCGATTCACGATCGATTTGGTCCAGAAGCGATTGGTTTCCGATTATTATTGGTCCTTGTGAGAGTCTACTTGTAATTTCGATTTTAATTTTTCCAAAGGTATTTTATCTGTATTAGTACGAGTTGCTGAATCGAGAATTAATTCTAATTGACGTCAATTGTTCGTGTTTTTTTCCAGCTCTACATTCGTCGAATTATACGACGCAGAACAGATACGAAAACCTTGTTGATTATTGTACGATGTAGGTACCTAAATAACTAATTAGAATAATTCAAGTATACCAAATTTATTTCACTTTTAAATTATTTTTTAGATCAGAATTTCAATGTGAGAGTGGGCAATGCATCAACGGAGCATTTCTCTGCGATGGAATTACCGACTGTGCAGATGCCTCTGATGAAACTCGCAAAGAATGCCAAAGCATATCGTGAGTCTCATTTTTCAATTTATTTTTATGGGAGATAATGATACTTGAGGTTAGACAAATTAAAGGCTGAAGAAATTGGAGGAATATGTACAAAAAATTTTGAAAATGGGATAAAATTGAATTTTAAGCAGAAAAACACTGGGGTGAATACTGAAAAATTCCAAAAAAAAAAATTGAGATTAACAATGGAAAATTTTCACTCCTACTTATCTATTTGATAAGTACATCGAAATATTGTATTTGTCGAATCAGATGCAAAGAAAATTTTTTCCAATGCAACTACGGAGGCTGCATTAAAAAAGAATACCAGTGCGATGGTTTGAAACAATGTATCGATGGATCTGACGAATCAGCAGAACTATGCAATGTCACCAGAACTGGGATCAGAAGAGAACGAGCAGCAAAGTAAGTTTTATGATTTCAAAAAAATTGAGCAAAATTTTCCCAAAATTCTCCTCTTTTTTTGCCTCAGCATAAATTTATCAACTTTATAGATCAAGATGAAATTTTTTTGATCCACAGCGATATTTGTATTGCACCTGCTCAATCGCTTGATAAGACGATTACGTACCTATGCGATGGAGTAGAATCGCAGTACTGTAATACAAATGGATACGTGAGAGAATTCACCGTCGCAACGATCAAATGTAACCCTGGATATTCTCCACTGGAAGGTACTCATTTTCGATCGGTATGTCACGACAAAAGTTGGATACCTCAGATAGACAACTGCTACAGTAAGTATAAAACAGAAGTTCGGAAAACATAACTAGTCCAGTCATTTTAGGATTTACTCCCCCCCCCCTCCTCCACCCCAATACAATCTTGATTTTTTTTCTTGTTTTATGTTCGTAATTGTCCATTAAAAAACATACTAGAATTGACACTTTAGGAACCCTCCGAAACCCCCAAGGGAGTGGTGAAAGCTAGCAGAAAAACAAATTTTCGTGAATATCTTCTCAAATAAGCTTCAAAATTGAAAAATAGTTATGAGCAACCATGTTTTACGTACGTGTAATTTCCGATCAGAGAGGCTTATTTTTTTTCAAAAACACTCACTTCTTTGGTCAAAAATTAAGGTTGGCATGCCAAACAGGGGTTATTCTAAGGGGTAGTTCCAGCTTGTTTAGGTAGTTCCAAAAATTCGAGTCGGTAGTCCCAAAACTGTTCGGTAACTCCAAAATTGCTTGGTAAAGATTCTCAAAGCATTAAAACATAAAAAAATTTCTTTTTTGAGCTTCAAAAATCTAATTTTTTCAGAGCTTCGCCCTCGCTTCGCTCGAGATAAAAAAATTATTATTACATTTGAGTATCAGGTATTTGCCGTATAAACCCCCCTTTCATTATATTAAACAGAGATTCTCAAAGCATTAAGACAGGAAAAAAATTTATTTTTTGAGCTTCAAAAATTAAATTTTTCAAAAGCTTTGCCCTCGCTTCGCTCGGGCATACTTTAACAACGTAATAATTATGTACTATTTGGGGCAATAGTGCAAAAAAAAAGAGCTCACGTTCGTTTCCTTCCTCTAAAATCTTTCTGGTATCCTAAGTCTCCATACCACTCTGTACTCCCCCCCCCCCCACCACCCCAAAAATGCCTCTGACCCCACTGAGTGGTATTAAATTGATTCAACAATAAATTCTCTCTCTTCTAATAATTTAATTTTCAAGAAAAATTGCTATTTCAGTTTTTTTTCAAAATCAACATTAAAATCTCGGTAGTTCCAAAATTTCCTTAGAATAACCCCTGATGCCAAATACGATTTTAAGATTGTTTTCTTCAAAAACCCAAAAGGTGCTCCGGAAGGACAGAGGCAAAGCTCAGAATTCCGATTTGCATAATTGTAGTTTAAAATGAATGGTGCCTCGGAAGGGACAATTCAAAATTTTGGTAATTTTTATGTTTTGAATTCAAATTTGTTTTTTTTGACATCAAAGTATAATTATTCTGAATTTATTGAATTTTTTTTTGAAAAGCCAAGGATAGAGGGGAAATTTATTCCAAAAATAATCGCCAAAGTTTGGAGTTTTTTCTCTTCCTCTCTCCGAGCCAGCATTCATTTTGAATCAAAATTATGTAAATGGAAATAATGAGTTTTGCCTATGCCATTCCGGAGTTTTTTTTTGGTTTTTAGCCAAAAAACCTTATTTTGGACACCAAACTTGAAAATTTTCAAAATTTTGAATTCCCTTCTCTCACCCCTCCGGCTGAAAAATCGCTTTTGAATCTGTAAGCCGAATAATTATTAACATCACGTTTAAAGTGAGTATCTTTGCTTTCCACGAGCTCGATTTTTTAAATGTAATATTCAATTAACTTCCCTCATAATTAAGCACAGAGGCCGAAATTTTTGCTGTGACTTTTTGGAGTGCCCAAAAAAATTACTCTTCACTGATATAATTTTGGACACCTTCAGCTTCGTAATCTTGATTAGGTATTTCAAAAAATAGGTACTGTAAATATTATTGAAACTATCTGATGGGAAATTACATGTAGAACTTGATAGTTCAAAACTATTTCCCCATTTTGAAGCTTATTTGAGAAGATATTCACAAAATTTTTGATCATTTCAAAAAATACTGTAAATTTTTGAAAAATACGCGTTTTCACCCTTAATTTTGGTCAAAGAAGTGAGCGTTTTTGAAGAAAAAAATGAATATTTCTGGTAGGAAATTACACGTGGAACATGACTGTTCATTAGGGTGGGCCGAAAAATCAAAAATCTTGATTTTTGAAAAGTTACCCCCGCAAAATTTGTTGACTGGATAGATTATAAAAATAAAACGAAAAATTTCAAAATCTATTCGTACCTTCCGATCGCGCTAGAGCCTTCAATTCTTCAAAAATTGCCAGAAATTCAAAATTTTGAAAATTTTGAAAAAATTTACAGTTTATTTAAAATTAATTTTAGAGCTTATTTAGAGACTATTTAGACTAAAACAGCACTTTAAAAAAAAAAAAAAAATCAGTGTTTTATAACTTTTTTCAATTTATCGTCAGAGGTGAAGAAATATGAGAAATTTAAAAAAAAAACCTATAAAACATGTTTTTTTTTAAGAAGTTGTGGGTTTGGCTTTAAATAGTGCCTAAATAAGCTCTAAAATTGATTTTAATCAATTTTGATTTTTTTTTGAAATTGTTTGAAATTTCTAAAAAAAAAATGAATTTTTGGCAATTTTCGAAGAATTGAAGGCTCTTGCACGATCGGAGGATATGAATCGATTTTTAAAAAAATTATTTTATTTTTCTAGTCTATTCAGCCAACAACTTTTGCGGGGATAACTTTTCAAAAATCAAAATTTTTGATTTTTCGGCCCACCCTACTGTTCATAACCATTTTCCAATTCTGAGGCTCATTTGAGAAAATATTCACGAAAATCCATTTTTCAGCAAGCTTTCTTGGGGTTGCGGAGGATTCCCGGGGTGTCCATTTTAGTATGAGGATTGAATTTTTTGTGGGGGTTGGCACATTCTTTCTCCTATTTGCCTGGACTAATCTACCTACGAATGAATTAGGCACATTAAAATACTTTTTCTACTACTTACTCTTTTTTTCATTTTTAGGAGTATGCGATAAACTGACCCCCGTAAATGTTGACCTGCAGTGTTACCGAAGGGGCATAAATGTGCCTTGTGAGACTGCACTGCTTGCTGGGACAATGGTCCGTCCAACCTGCAAACCACTACATACCTATAGAGACTTTGTACCTACTTATCACGAAATTACCTGTGAAGATGATGGGAAATGGGATGCTACTCTTTTTTCATGCATTCCTGGTACGTATTCCAGTCAATTTTGGACAGGGTACTTGTGCAGCTTCATCGTATAATTTCTAATCCATTTTATGGGATCAACTTCGCGTAGAATGTGGAAGACCATACACAAATCCTTCTGCTTTAATTAGTGGCGGAGTTCAAGAAAGGTTTGGCGACTCTCCGTGGCACGTTGCGGTCTATAATCAAGATAAAGTTTTAATTTGCGGAGGAACAATTATTAATCCATACTTAGTTGTATCAGGTTAGTACAGAATAATCTGAGGGAAAAAAATGTCCGAATCATTCTTTTCCTTTTCTAGAATTAAAAAAATCTTTTGTTAGACACTTTTTACAGAAAAATATGGTTGAAATTTTAAATGTGAATCTGTATTTTCAGCTGCGCATTGTTTCCACGACCAAGCCAATCAAAGAAAAGATTCGTCAAATTATGAAATTGTAGTCAGCAAATTTACCAGAGATTTTAACGTTGTTGATAATAAGAATCAGAAGACATTTAAGGTATTATTAATGTCACTGAATTAACTTATTCGACTCATTTTAAAGGAATAATTTTCACCTGAACCAAGATTCTAACATTTTTATATTTTGATTTCAGTTGAGAGAAATACGTTACTCCAGCAAAGGTTACATCGGAATAAATAATTATTTCGCAGCCGATATCGCGATATTGATTTTGGAAGAAAAACTCACCATAAGTCCCACAGTTCTGCCAGCTTGCGTCGATTGGGCTGGTTTACGAACCAATAAATACCCTCCAGATGGTACACCGGCCAAAGTAAGTAGATGTAACTAGATCCTACAAAGTTTTGTTTCTAGATCGGTATGGTATTTTAAAGATGGTGATACAAAAATCTACAATAATAATAATAATACTGGTATTTTTCAGGTTGTTGGATGGGGAAAAAACGAGCATGGGAAATTGAGTGAAAGACTCATGACGGTCGATTTACCCTTTATTAGTCGAAGGAAATGTTTGGATAATGTACCTGATGAATTTAAAGCGTTCATAACATTCGATAAATTTTGCGCCGGATCCGAAGACGGTAAGAATACGGATTAAAGATATTCTAAACTTAACCCCTTAGATCTGAAACTATCATGGAGACCTACGTATCTACCTACTTTATAGCACTGGAGGAGAATCTAAAAAACAAGGGATTATTTTGACAACCAAATATTGGACTTTAAATTTTAGTGATCACTGAAATAACATTTTTTTGGTAATTTAAATAAGCTAGGAAAAATTGGCGAATTGACAACAACACTTGATTGATATAAAGTCACTGACCTATGACTGATCTGAAAAATCTTGGAAATATTTTTTACGAATTGATAATGATACCTATTGATAAAAAATATTAAAAAATGAATAGAAATGACAAATTTAGTATGGTGACATTTTTTCAAAATTTAAGATAGGTAACAGAAAAATATGTCAAATTTGGTTGCCAATTTATGGAAATTTCCAAGAAAATTTTTAAGATTAGAATACAAGAAAAAAGTTTGAATAGGTACTTTTAAAATTTACTGAAAAGTCACCGATTGAAAAAATGTTAAATAATTATTTCACATTTTGATGAAAAGTCATCTCCAAATAATTATACGAGTTACGAGTAGGTATTATCATGTTTCTTTATTCAAAAGTATCTGAACTACAGCAAAACTTGTAATTTTTTTAAAATTTTGAGCACTGGATCGCTGATTTATAAGTAGCTTCATAATGATACATATCTACATATGACATACAATTATCAGTCCAACTAGGGCTAGTCCAGGAATTATAGCAAAATTTTTACGCGAACCTCGGAATCGTTGGGGGAAAGCTGAATTTTACATTATTTGTACATAATAACTTACCAAACATACTCCTAAAAGTTACACCCCCAACTCACCGGCTACCCCCGCAAGAGGTCAATAACCTGTGCGAATATACGTTTTTTGACTGTAGCGCCGAAAGGAAGGGTCGGAGAGGGAAAAGTGGTGAAATAAAAAATGTTCTATGTGAAATTTTTCCAACTTATAGAAAATTTGAAAAATTTTGTAATTTTATTTGTTCATACAGGAGTGGCTCACAAGATGCCGGACGCAACTTTTGACAGTATATTTTTGAGCCCATTTCAATTTAAAATTACACATAAAATTACCCATTTTTTCAAATTTTTTCAAATTTGGAAAAGTTTAACCCCCAATGTAAGTTGAATATCGCAATTTTGAGAACAACTGAACTGGTCAAGTCTGTAGGAAATTTCACGTAGAACATTTTTTATCTCTTCACTTTTCCCTCTCCGACCCTTCCTTTCGGCGCTACAGTCAAAACACGTATATCCTCAGGGGTTATTGACCTCATACGGGGGTGGCTCACAAGTTGCCGGATGCAACTTTTCACAGAATATTTTTGAGCTCATCCTAACTTCAAATTACAAAAAAAATTATAATTTTAAAAAAAATTTCCAAGTTGAAAAAGTTTAACTCCCACTGTAAGTCAAATGTCGCAATTTTGAGAACAACTGAACCGGTCAAGTTTATAGGAAATTTCACGTAGAAAATTTTTTATTTCATCGCTTTTCTCTCTCCGACCCTTCCTTACGGCGCTACAGCCAAAAAACGTATATTCGCAAAGGTTATTGACCTCTTGTGTTTGGTAGGCTATTATGTATAAATAATGTAAAATTCAGCTTTCCCCCAACGATTCCGAGGTTCGCGTAAAAATTTTGCCATAATTCCTGAACTAGAGAGTAGAGGAGTATTCGTAATTTGAAAATCCAGGCTTCGAATCGTTCTATTGAACATCTGACTTGAGAAATCAAAATAGCAATTATTGTCAGTATGGTACCTATGCAGGAATGAATCTACTTCGGTAACATTTGGAGAGGGAGGAAGGAAAAAATCGAAAAATTCATGGTCAGCTCAAAATTTTCAGATTTTTACAACTTCAATTACATTTTTTTAAGATTTTGAAAATAGATTTGTTATAATGCTAGAGACTAAGTAATTAAAAAAAAAAAAACAGAAATGTTAAACTTCTGAAAAATTTGGACTAGCTACCTACTACCTACACTCCATCTCGAGAGCCATTTTAATTAATTTCGACTAGACTTCGCATCGATTGATTAGTTTGATTATTTTCATAAAATCGAACCACCCAATAGGTACCCCAAAACATGAATTTCAAAGTTCGAATGAGCATTAAGATTACATCAAAATAATTCTAAAACATAGTACTTATTTTTCCTATCAAAAAATTAGATAACAAAAACCTTAATTTGTTATTTTTTTCAAGGCCCTGGTGTACTCCAAGGAGACAGCGGAGGTGGACTGTTGTTTCGAGAAAATAATCTGTATTATCTTCGTGGAATCGTAAGCTTAAAACAGCCCACATCGACTGCTGTAGCAGCATTTACCGACTTAGCTGATCATATTGACTGGATCTTAGCAGTTCGTAATGAAATTGAACGAGAAATGATAATTAAAGATTCAACACTTCCTTCAAAGAAACCTTCACTAGGTAAATTGAGACCATAAATTTATATCCATTAACCATAAGATGATAGGATTGAAGTCAGTATACCGAGTATCAAATCAAAATTATAGTTTTGGAGAAAAAATTTGGAAGGATGCTAATTTTCCAATGAACCAGACGTACTTTCGGTGAAGATTGCAAAAAAATTGTCTCCTCTCGGATCTTCAAATAAATTTTTTAAAACTGGTTTACGTTGAAAATAATTTTTTTAATTTTTTAATTTTAATTTATTTGGCTTCAGACTACTTGGTCTGAATTGTAGGTACCTATCAAAATTTTTAGAATATTTTATGAAAGCGAGATTTTTGAGAAGTTTTGGAACATTCGCCTGAAATATCTTACGTTATCACAATAGAGCGAAATTTTCTCATACATATGTACTTACCTATCTATCTACCTACATGAATAAATTAATCAATCATGTAACTGGTGTGCTTTAAAGCAAACATTTGCAAAAGTTACCCCGGTCAAACCTGCGTAAAGGTGCCAGAGTGTCCAACAGCGTACCATATCATTTCCAGCAACACTGCTGTAGTTTGTGGCTACGATGATTCCAACGGCGAGGCAGATAGCATTTGCTGTCCAGTGCGCGACCCTGTTCAAAATATTCCAACGACTTCGGTAACTATATTCTATTCATATGCAAAGAAATAAAAAAAAACTAAGGCTATAAAAATCTTCATCATACAAACTGTACCTAACATTTTTTTCTCCAGATTCCGGCAGAACATAGATTTCCCTCGTTCACCCAGCCGCAATATAATACACCTCCTTCGATCGCTACAGCTCCACCTTACAGACCTCCACTGACTCGTCCCTCGAGACCGCAGTACAATACACCTCCGGCACCAGTCAATAGACCACCGTACAACTCACCTCCGGCACCAGTCAATAGACCACAATACAACCCACAATACAACCCACGTCCTCCCCCAGTCACAGAACCTCAATATAATGTGCCAAATTATCCACCCATCAGTAGCACAGGTACAGCGACAGCAACCACTGCACAACCAGGAGAGTTCCCTCATACTGTAAGTATCTCCAAAAATATCTCAATTCTGGCTCAAACGCAGAGGCGAAGCTAAGGGAAAATCGAATGTAAGATAAGAGTTGATAAATCTACGCCAGCGTAATCCAAACAAAAAATTGAGGGGCGAAGGGCGGGTAACGATTTCTCATTCAATTAGGAACACCATTTCAGTCCAGTCAAATTAGGATTTCACTTGGAATAAAGTAGGGGGAATTTTTTTTTTGAGCCAAAGTACTCAGGAAGGTATTCTAATCAACATACAAAAACCCGGACAAAATCGACTCCGTGCATTTCCCCCAGGTCCACATTTCTGACCCCAAAATCAGTTTTTTGCATTTTTCTCGTTTCCTGTCACTTTTTTTGAATAATTTGTTCTATACAATTTTGAAGAACGTAAAATTTCACATAAAATTAATTCTATGAAAATTTTTGTACGAGCACCCCTACAAGAGATACATCTTTGGGTGACGTAGGTATACGATGCTAGGGGCGCAACTGTTTTTATTGGGGAGCATGTGATTACCTACTCAAGAAAGGCATCCTATGGAAATAAGCGTTGATATCAAAAAAAATTGCTAGAGCACAAATTTTATGGGGCATTGGTGATACAGATTCCTGCCCCCCCCCCATCGGTAATTCAAGTTCCCAAATTTGGAATTACAAAAATGTATTATGAAAAAAACAGTAAAATTAGAACATAATTTATGCCACTAACTTTACGTAGGACGTGAAAGGTCAGCGTACTTCCAGATACGTATTCGGCGGAAGTTCGAGCGCAACCATTTCCATTTTCAGACTTGCACCTATTCAAGGTTACGACGTTATTTTCGGGAACGTGTTTAAGTCGTGAGTTGGCAATTTGTGATACCTACTTCTCAATTATAAATCAGTGAAATTACCGAAATCACTAAGAAACAGTCAGAATGCAGCACAGGATAAAATCAGTGAAATTTTTTTCACTGAAAACAAATCAGTGAAAGAAAATCACTGGAAATCAGTGAAAATTCACTAAAAACTCAGTGATATTTATGAAATTCACTGAAAAATCTAAGAAATTCTTTGAATAATCAGTGAAAAAAAATCACTGAAAATCAGTGAATTTCACTGATTTTTCCTGTGCTGCAATTCTGACTGTTTATTAGTGATTTTTCACTGATTTGGAATGAGAGAGTACGCCCAGAACCATGGTTGAGGAGATGGCTTGGTATCACACAAATCTTTTAAGATTCTTCCGTCAGCAGTGCCAGTGCATTATCCATAAGCCCAAAACCTATAATTTTGACGAAATTTCTACCATCCCCCCTCCCCACCTCCTCAACATTCGTTTCTGACCTTTCATGTCCGTTGCGTAAAATGTACGGGCAAATGACCGCGATTTTAGGGTATTTTTTTCATAAAACTTGATAATTAGGAGGGAGGGGGGGGGGGGGTCAATTCGAAATTTGGGACACTCCTAGTCGCCGGATTTCGTAAGTAATGGCATATTCATGTTTAGGGAGTTCGAAATATACAAAATTGACCCCTAGAACGCCGACTTTGCCCAACCTTACGACATGGAGGGGCTGGAGCCTCAAAGGACCACCCCTCCTCGTATCCCCTATGGTAAATTTTTAGTGGCTCTCGTTCTCAAAAATTTTATTTTAATTTGTTGCTCATCATGCAAACTGTCATGCTTCTTTCATAAAAGCCACTTTTCTTGAAAAATTTCCAATTAGCGACTGATTTTATTATTCTGTGGGGGGGCAGATAACCGAATGCTCCAAAGTAAAATTGCATTTGTTCAAAATAACATAGCTAAAACAGCAATTTCATACGATAAGAAACCCAAGATGTAATGGGGAGGGACGTATCTCGTGTAGGGGGGCTCGTACAAAAATTTTCATCGAATTAATTTTATGTGAAATTTTACGTTCTTCAAAATTGTATAGAACTAATTATTCAAAAAAAGTGTCAGGAAACGAGAAAAACGCAAAAAACTGATTTTGGAGTCAGAAATGTGGACCTGGGGGGGAAATGCACGGTGTCGATTTTGTCCGGGTTTTTGTAAGTTGATTGGAATACCTTCCTGAGTACTTTGACTCAAAAAAAAATTTCCCCTACTTTTTTCCTAGTTCGGCTCTCATGTAAGCTAATTTGACTGGACTATTTTCCGAAAAAAAAATATCTGAAGTTTCCAAAATTTTAACTTGAATAGAAAAAACACAATCCAGATACTATCACATTGAAACAAATAAAATCCAAATTGCTCTATTCCTAGGTTTATCCAATTTTAAAGAAAAAATTTTTTCCGAATACCTATTACCTAATAAAATTTGATTTTTTTCGTAAATGCTGCTTTTTAATTCGTAAAATTACAAATTAGAAAAGCTTGATTTATTTTTTTCGACTTTAACCCTTCGTAACTCTTTCAATTTTCAATTTTATTAAAACATGAATAGAACTTATTTTGTAGATTATGAAATTATGAATAAAAAACGGTTTTTTCATATTTTGATTAAAATCAAAATTGAAGGAGTTACAAAGCTCCAAACATTAAAAAGAATTACTTGAATTCAAAATTAAAACGCTGGTGAAATCGGCTTACAACCGCCGGCTACAAACACAATCTTGATTTTCGCGAATTATTTTGAATTCAAAATTTGACTTATGATGAAAATAATTTTTTCTTCCCTTTTTTCAAATTTTTCATGTAGACTGAGCTTACAAGCTTACACGTTAGCTTCGCCATTGTGACTCAAATGTTTTAACTAGATATATTTTCATTAAAACTATCATTCTGTGGCACAGGCTGTCATTGGATATGGAAATGGAAATGGCCAATACATAGAATGGGCCTGTGATGGTGCATTGATCAGTGACCGATTTGTCATTAGCGCAGCCCATTGTGGAAACACACCAAATTGGTAAAATGAAATTTCCAGATTAAAACTGCTGCGCTGTCTCACATCGACAAATATTACAGTTTTCCTCATTTTTAGGGGTGAACCGAAATGGGTGATGTTGGGTGTTACGGACATCTTTTCACCAACAGATAAATCCAGGCAGGCGATCTACAGCATTGTGAAACGTTACGATAACCCATACTACAACCCAGCCACATTCTACAATGACATCACAATTTTCTTACTTAACACTTCAGTCACAATAACTCCATTTATAAAACCAGCCTGCCTGTACACTTCTTCCAGCAATCCAATCAGTATCAAAGCCAGTGCTATTGGTTGGGGAACGACAGGCTCTGGTAAGATTTATCTATCATGTAATTATTCATCGTCAATGTAGGTACCTAAAATATTTGAGGGGTAATTTATTTTGGTATTTTATTTGCTCAGTTCAACAACGAGGCAGTGCCTTACAAAAATCAACTATAACGGTGATGGATGATGAAAAATGCAGAACATATTACCAAAGTGGTACCGTGCATCTCGAACAAGGTTATGACTCAAATACAATGCTGTGTGCTGGAGACTCCAACGAGGGCAACGGATTATGTGCAGTAAGTTGAGCACAGATTTTATGAAATATTTCAAATATTTTTTTGAAGACATGAAGTTCTAATGAAAATATTTCTGTGTTCAGCCTCTTGCAGGAAGTCCATTACAGGCGCCAACTGGGAACCAAACATGTCCATGGATAATACTTGGAATCAAGTCATTTGGCACATCATGTGGGAAAACCGAGGATGCTCAACCAGACGTGTTTTCCAAAGTATCATATCACTTGGATTGGATTCAGAGATTAGTCAGTTGGCCTGTGTAATTTTCCTTCATAAATGTATTTTTTAAGATCAATCAAAGTATTAAACTCTGTGATAAGTAAATTTAGGTAAAATTTAATTGTTTTGTTGGAGAATTAAGAAGAGCTTTAAAAGAAAAAAAAAATGAAATTCGAATAAATTTTTTTACTTATGGATTCGATTTTTTTTCAGTTACTGAAATGGGCTAGCGGAATTTGGTAGGTAACTTTTTTTTCGTTCAAAGGAAGTATCATACTTTAGAAAAGAGAATTAGGTACCTAGGTACTTACCAACTTTTGCATAAATACCTAACACAGGTCGACATGGAAAATGCTGTTTGAGATTTTATGGATGATTTTCATAGTATTTTTCGCGATGATCATGAAAAAAATAGTGAAAAAATTCCATAACCCAAGGATTTTTTATAATTTAAATTTTTCATTTACTTAACGGTTTTTCTACTTTTTTGATAACTTTTGACACTTCAAGTCAATTTTCTGAGAAAAGAAAAAGCTCTACGAAAAAAAAATGAATGGAACATGAATTATTGTAGAGCGTCAAATTTTCTATCTGTAGAGTCCGATTAATTTTTTCTTAGGAGACTTAGCTTTTGAGATATTTTAGTTCAAAGTTCAACTTTTTTTTTTAAATTAAAAATATCTCAAAAACTAAGGCTTCTAAGAAAAAACTAATCAGAGTATACAAGTAGGAAATTTGACGCTCTACAATTTATGTTCTATTCATTTTTTTGCAAGACCCATTCTTTCCTTATAAAATCGACTTCAATGGTCAACAATTACATCAAAAAGTGTAAAACAAATTATCAACGAAAAATCTTCCAATTATGAAAAATTCTGACATCCTGGAATTTTTTCACCAGTTTTCTCGTGATCAGCATAAAAAATAATATAATAAATATCCATTAAATTTAAAACAGCATTTTTTTTGTTTTAATCCCTGTTTTTAGTCTAAAATGTAGCATTGATTTTAAAATTTTTCCATCACTCAAATTTCGCTGGTAGGTGATTCTGATCTATTTTTTAGTGCCGAGTTCGAATATGATTACAGTTTTTCTCGATTACGCCAGGATTTTTTATAATTGGAAGATGTTTTGCTGAAAATTTGTTTTACATTTTTCTATATAACTTTTGACCCTTGAAGTCGATTTTCTGAAGATAGAAAAGGCTCTAAGAAAAAAATGAATGGAACATAAATTGTAGAGCGTCAAATTTTCTACTAATATAGTCTAATTCTACTAATATAGTCTAATTAGTTCTTCCTTAGGAGGCTTAGTTTTTGAGATATTTTCAATTTTGAAAAAGTCGAACTTTGAATTTTGAGCTAAAATATCTCGAAAGCTGAGCCTCCCAAGAAAAAACTAATCGGGCTTTACAAATAGGAAATTTGACGATCTACAATTGATGTTATATTAATTTTTTTGTAGAACCCTTCCTTTTCTAAGAAAATCGATTTGAAGTGTCAAATGGTATCAAAAAAAGTATAAAAACTGTTGAACGAAAAATTCAAATTGTAAAAAAATCCTTGGATGATGGAATTTTTTCACTGATTTTTTCGTGATCAGCACAAAAAATACTATAAAAATCACTCATCAAACCTCAAACAGCATTTCAAAAGTTCAAAAATGTCGACCTGTGTGATTCAGTCGATTTTACGCAGACAAGAACATGTTTAAAAACTTTTCGCCCAGGTTGCCCTTTGCCAATAAATAAGTTAAAAATCTGAAATTATCATTTAAAAAATCTCTTTCGGGTTTCTTCTTTTTAAATTTGAGAAATGAAAGTTATAGCTAAACGAATGTCTATGCCTGACGTGATGATTAATGACGTATGCATGCATACAGCAGACCAAAAGCTGAATAAGTTGAGCATTTGGCATGTGGTGGGAAAAACATGTTATTGAAGTTTGCAAAAAAAAAAAATAGTTTTTCCTCTCCGATTGCTATATTTTTATTGGTAGGTAATCGTAATGTAAGTATCGGAGAAAAAAAATATGCAAATTGGAGTAAATAATCACTAGCGTGATGGGAACGATTATTGTGTCTTATTCCACTTTCCTGAATGAAAAAGTTGATAAGCCAGTCGGCTTCGTCAACCCTAAATGTACCCAGAGAATATCAATTTTTCAAAAATACAATTTTGGGGTAATTTCATAATCAAAAAACTTGTTTTATGTCATTTTAGCTATAAATCCCGACTGTGGGAAGTTATGCCTTAGCTCCCTGAGGTAGAGGGTGCGGCTGAAATTTTTATTGAAGGTACTTCTGCACTTGAATGACTCTCCACGTGAATTTGAGCAAAATCAATGCGAAACAATTTTCTCCTCCGTAAGGGGTTCACCTCCGTAAAAAGCAATAGGGATTGAGGCGGTGCAACTGTGTTGCAGACATCATTACGTATCTGTTTGAGGCATGATAATCAAACATTTTAATTTTGACATATTTCGACGTATATTACACAGAGTTCAAATTGTTTTCCAAAATATTGACCTTGAAGGAGTAAATATTACAAAAAAGCGACAGAAAGCACGTTTTTTTTTTCAAATTTCCATTTTTTTATATCATGTTCCATCCTCCTTTGGGGGCCGGGCCTGGAAAAAAGTTGAACCCAAGAGTACAGATAATTTTTTTTTAATTCCAGTCATGCTTCACCAATTATTTTCTACGAATTTTAGACCACCTCTCCAAAACTATGAAAGATTAAGGGCTATTCCATGCTAAAACAGACCAAAAGTGAAGTCGGGTCTTCCGATTTCGCTCATATTTTTTTTATGAGTTCCCCTTGGTGGTCTATTCACGAAACCACGATTATTTTTTTTCTAACCCTCAAGAGGACTGGGGGGTGGGCCTCGTAATTTTCATGAAATTGTGATTTTTCGCCAAAATACCCAACTTTGAAGGCCTATATCTTGAGATAGGCTGTACTTTGGGGAAAACCGTTTTCGGGGCCTGAAAGAGAATTGAAAGTAGATTCAAAAGTGATAATCACATTTTGGAAAGCTCAAAGTTGAACTTTGGTGGCGAAAGCTCAACTTTCATGATATACACAAAATATGAAAGCTACCATTTAAAAATCTGAAAAAATTACAGTGAGTAGCCCTTTTTACCCTATTTTCAACTGACAAATTTTCAAAATGGGATCTCCAGACCCCTGGGGAGTACAGGGGTCCACAATTTTGACTGAAATTCAAAAAGATCGATGAAGTCGAGTAACACATCGATGAGCACTAATTCGAAGGCGCTGAGTTCGAATATGTACTCAGTTTTTTCATCCGACCCCTCTGAACCCCCTATTAGCCCCCTCGATAGGGGCAAAATTTGAAAAAATTAAAAATAACGTGCGACCAGTCGTTTGTTAGGTTTTTGAGGGCGCTGAGTTCGAATATTTGATTATTTTTTAGGTTTGATCCCCGAGTGTCCCCCTAGCCCCCCAATTTTGGGGAAAAGTGGGTCATGATATTAAAATGGCGTGTGGCATATCGATCTCACTAATTTGAGGGCGTGGAATTCGAATATCGACTTACTTTTTGATTTGACCCCATTCCTCGTGATCTATCCGACTACTTCACCTCAAATTCGTATTTTTTCATTAGGTTAAAGCGCGAGGAATGGGGTTAAATCAAAAAGTAAGTCGATATTCGAATTCCACGCACTCAAATTAGTGAGAATCGATATGCCACACGCCATTTTAATATCTTGACCCACTTTTCCCCAAAATTGGGGGGCTAGGGGGACACTCAGGGGTCAAACCCAAAAAATAATCAAATATTCGAACTCAGCGCCCTCAAAAACCTAACAAACGACTGGTCGCACGTTATTTTTAATTTTTTCAAATTTTGCCCCCATCGAGGGGGCTAATAGGGGGTTCAGAGGGGCCGGATGAAAAAACAGAGTACATATTCGAACTCAGCGCCTTCGAATTAGTGGTCATCGATGTGTTACTCGACTTCATCGATTTTTTTGAATTTCGGTCAAAATTATGGACCCCTGTACTCCCCAGGGGTCTGGAGATCCCATTTTGAAAATTTGTCAGTTGAAAAGGGGGTAAAAAGGGCTACTCACTGTAATTTTTTCAGATTTTTAAATGGTGGCTTTCATATTTTGTGTATATCATGAAAGTTGAGCTTTCGCCACCAAAGTTCAACTTTGAGCTTTCCAAAATGTGATTATCACTTTTGAATCTACTTTCAATTCTCTTTCAGGCCCCGAAAACGGTTTTCCCCAAAGTACAGCCTATCTCAAGATATAGGCCTTCAAAGTTGGGTATTTTGGCGAAAAATCACAATTTCATGAAAATTACGAGGCCCACCCCCCCCCCCCCCGCCCCCTTGAGAGTTAAAAAAATAATAATCGTGGTTTCGTGAATAGATCACCAAGGGGAACTCATAAAAAAATCTGAGCGAAATCGGAAGACCCGGCTTCACTTTTGGTCTGTTTTAGCATGGAATAGCCCCAAGTTTTTTTAGTACATGACCATTTTTTTCGAGTTGACGTGGAGGATTGAACCAAAATTTGTTGGGGTGGTTTTACATCAAGACTGACCTTTTGGGCGAAATTCGTTGTAGTCGGTGAAAGGGTGGATTTTACCATCTTATCCTGAGAGACCCTCTCTATTCGTTAAAATAATGAAATTCATAGATAGGTACCCTGCAAAATATTTGCAAAAAAAGGCGTTCAAAATCTGAAATTTAATCATTTTTTTGGAAAAAAATTTTCAGACTCTGGGAGTGTGTAGGGAGCTTACTTTCATTGTTGGTAATTTTTTTCCATGCCAATATTCATAATTGCAAAATTTTTTATCCGGTTCAAAGTTTTTTCCTAAATTTTTGTGAATTGGTGTAAAGTTAAGCGACGAAATTTCAAATAATGAATCACGAAATTTTCAAAGGCTGCAATTCGAAATTTATGTATTTGTATTCTGAGCACTTCTATATTATGTATGAGAAAAATAAATACATACTTTTGGCCTGAATGTCGGACGTCAATTCTACGTAGGTTCAGCCTTATCTTGTAAGTCGAACGAATACGTCCTCGTACAGCCAAGTAAAGCGGACTACCGGGTAGTTCGTTATCATTAACTGCACGTGAACGTTTTCCCTAGGATGTGACGGAATTGTCAAAATAATCTACAGATAGTAAACAATCGAGAAACTCCCAATCCTACGAGACATCGAACAACACTCGTATCGCTGGTGTATCTGTCTGAAGTTTCAAAACATGATTCAATGTCTGATTATAATTTTTATATTACAATAAACACGCACAATTCTAATAACATCCAAAAGTACCGGGTGACTAAAAAGTACCACCCGTAAAATTGTTTAAATCTGAATTAAAAATTATAATTACCTATAATCAATGGGATGATTTTTTTCCTCAAGTGTTCTACTAAAATAGACCTTGTTCTAATCTCTGTATTAAGTAATCATTTGAGGAATGCACAATTATTCCCTTAAAACAAAAAATTGATTGTAACGATATCGAATTATGTACCTATCTGGTTCCAATTCGTGATACACTGAAATTCAATCCTTCTTTTAATGTTGAACGATCTGTGTTGAGGTTGACTCAAGCTTTTGCATAACTCGGCCCCTATCTGTAGACATACCTAGATTTTAATCCACGTAATCCTGAAATTTCGTTTGACTTTATTTATAATAGAGAAATAATAATTTTTACAAAAAATGTTTAAAATATTAGGGAAGTTTTGCTGAGGATTTTTCTACTGGAACTATTTTTCGATCACCCGGTAGAAAAACAAGTTATTTTGTCGAGATATCAATACTTTATCTTGAAGTGCTCATGGCGAACATTGATTTAAAAAAAAAAAACATCTAAAGTAAGAGGAAACTTGTGGTTTCTCCGCATTTTTTCGCGCACGTACTTTTAGGTTTTTCTATGCCCTATAGGTAAAAATATCATCGATTGAAATTTTTTCATAGTTGGTGAATGGTGATCTATTATAACTCTTAAAGATGTGTTTTTTAAATTATAATTTGTAACAATGACATGGCAAAAATGATTATTTTCGTTAAACCTGTCGATAAAACGTATATTTGCGTTTACTTGCTGCTTTTGAGTTTCAATTTACAAGTGATTGGTGAGTTTTTTGCGAATTATTACTTCATCTATAGGTACAGCTTTTATCGATTTTTTTTCACCCTATTGATAAATTAAATTACCCAAGTTGTTTAATATGCATCTCACCAGGGCCAAAGTGATAAAGAACCGATAATCGTCGAGTTTCGGGTACTCAATCAAAAATTATTCTTCGCGAAGTTTTTTTCCAACTCTCGCTTGGTTTTAGCACAGCACAGACCATGACTTGGACTACGATTTGAAACGTATCATGAGGACCAAATGCCATGAGACGGTGCTGCATGGTCACTCAACTTCGGACAGAGATTACAATATCCAATAAATGGCTAATTTTAACGACCTTCGTGACATATAAAACGTGAGTTGCCTGTCAGCTCGTCTCGTTCTCAGAAATTAACTCGCCGGGAAGTCCCCAGAACAGTTTTCTTGAAGCGTTTTGAATTCCTATCCTATGAATAAATATCATTCGCTATGGAATTAATGGTTTTTATCTCTATTTACGATCGATTTGATCCAATAGCGACTGGTTTCCGATTATTTTTGGTCCACTTGTAATTTCGATTTTAATTTTTCTAAATGTATTTCGTTTTCATTATTAAGAGTACATATCTAGTGACGTTGTCGTAACGAGGAAATGTTTGCCAAGGGGCTAGAAAATTTGTGCGCCCCCACCCACCGAAATCTATTGCGATATTTTTTCAGGTGGTGTTTCGATTAAAAATAACAAATCCACTTCTATTTTTTTATTGCTAATAAAACATAGAAAACAAGGGAATGGATGGGTAAGAATTTTCTTCCAAAAAGTTGGCCCCTATAAATTTTTATTCAAAGGAATTCGGTACGAACTGTTTTTTTTTCTCGAAATCTTTTTTTTCAAGGGGGGGGGGGGGGGTGTCGCTTTGATGTATTTTTTTGGAAGGAAGAGGGGCATGTAATTTCTTCAGAAATTTTTTGCTTTCAACATATGTTCAAAAAATAATTTTAATAAGAAATATATGGGTCATTCCATGTCAGTTCAACCACAAAGTGGAAAGTGGGATCTTGGATTTTTTTGATTTTTTGCATGTTTGTAGAGCTCGATGAGAGATGTCGAATGCCGCAAACCGCAGCTTCCAAAGTCTTTTTGAAGGGGAGCTACGAGCACTCAAAGTTTTAAGGTGAGGTTGGATATGGTAAATTTCGAGCGTGGATAACTCGGAAACGGTGATAGGTAGAAAATTGAAACTTTTTACAATGTGTAAGGCCTTTGATGAGCTTTTTGGTGATTTTTTTGAAATCAGTGTTATCACTTTTTTTAACGCCGAAAATTAGCTGTAAAAGTTGAAAAGTGCTGTTTCTACATGAAGGACACCTTCAAAAATTCTGAAAAAAATATATATGATACAACTTTTCATACTGATTAACATATATAAAAACTGGGATGGCGTTATTTTTAAAACTCGTTTTAAAAAATTTCAAAGTTTATGCGAAAACGTAATTTTTTATCCCAATTGCTGAAAATCTCCAAAATTGATTAAATTACATTGTTTTTACCGAATTTTCATCAATATTAAAAATTAGTGATCAGAACTATTTTTTACAAGTCGATTCTGGGTGTTATGTATTGTATAGGTAGGCTTTTTTCACATTTACCCTTCAAGACCGCCATCCTATTCGAAAATATCATCTTTGAACAGAATGTAACTGAAAAATAATTAAATTTATCATGAAAAAGAAAGTAATAAGTACATTACTTTCTTTTTTATAATAAATTTAATTATTTTTCAGTTACATTCTGTTCAAAGATGATATTTTCGAATAGGATGGCGGTCTTGAAGGGCAAATGTGAAAAAAACCTACCTATACAATACATAACACCCAGTGGCGTAGCCAAGGGGGGAACTGGGGCGATCGCCCCCCCCCATGGCCCCATGACCTTTTTTTCAAACATGATTTTTCAAAAAAATTCGCCCTCGCTTCGCTTGGGCAGTATTTCACTATCTTTATTTTTAGAAAACACAGTATCATCCTTTCCATTTGAATCAATCAAATTTGATGAGAATTTCCTTCTTCGGATTAGTGAAATAATTTTCATCGAAATTCGGTTATTTTCATTGGTATTTTAGTTAAAACTTACTGATTTCTTAATCAATTTCCAATTCGTCAAAAAATTCAGTAATTTTAGCTAAATAAAAATCAGTGAAAAATCACTGATTTTCAAATAAATTTATTTCACAGAATCAAAAAGTTGGAATTTTTACAAAAATTGGCTAATTCATATTTAGACAGTATAAAGTGTTTGTTCCAAAAATCCTATAAATCTTTGTGTTACTGTTACAGTCTTTTCATTACACACCCGCTACCTCAGACTCCGTTATACGTACACTACAAAATACGCCATGAAAAAACGACCACAGAAAATTGGACAAAAAAACTCGTTCTTGCCCCCCCCCCTTGACAAAATCCTGGCTACGCCACTGATAACACCCAGAATCGACTTGTAAAAAATAGGTCTGATCACTAATTTTTAATATTGATGAAAATTCGGTAAAAACAATGTAATTTAATCAATTTTGGAGATTTTCAGCAATTGGGATAAAAAATTACGTTTTCGCATAAACTTTGAAATTTTTTAAAACGAGTTTAAAAAATAACGCCATCCCAGTTTTTATATATGTTAATCAGTATGAAAAGTTGTATCATAAGTATATATTTTTTTCAGAATTTTTGAAGGTGTCCTTCATGTAGAAACAGCTCTTTTCAACTTTTACAGCTAATTTTCGGCGTTAAAAAAGTGGTAACACTGATTTCAAAAAAATCACCAAAAAGCTCATCAAAGGCCTTACACATTGTAAAAAGTTTCAATTTTCTACCTATCACCGTTTCCGAGTTATCCACGCTCGAAATTTACCATATCCAACCTCACCTTAAAACTTTGAGTGCTCGTAGCTCCCCTCCAAAAAGACTTTCCACTTTGTGGTTGAACTGACATGGAATGACCCATATAATATATAAAATTTTGGAATTGAAGTTATCCAAAATCGTAAAATGGTCCAAAACTTTTCAAAAATTAACCCTGGCCTGCCACACTTGAAAAAAAAGTTGTTTTTCAATTAATTTTCTAGCTGTGGACCAAAAGTTAGTACTGCAGTATAACTTCTAGGGGATGTACATAAATGTTCCACCTTTCATTTCCCCTGTTGCATAAATTGCCTACTTTACTATTTGAAGGGTCAGAATTTTTAGAAAAGAAGGTGTATTTTTCGTATTTTTGATAATTTTTTCGTACCAAATCAAAAGTGGAGGGGATGAAACTGTCATCTGTCAGATGTTTGTGTATCCATGCCCTACTGGTTCGTGCACAACAATTTGCCTATCCTTTTGATTTAAGGGGCAAAAAAAATTAAAGTGCATACCAGTCGAGATTTTTTTTAAAAATGTCTGCCCCTTCAAATGAAAAAGTAGGCAATTTGCTCAACAGCGGAAATGATCGTCAGGGCGAGCGCGCATAGGTACCAGGAGTCGTTATTACCACCCGATCACTCAATCCAGCCAACGCAACGCACGAAAAAAAAAACGGGGTGGTGATTTTCACCACCGTGTGGCACAACAGGGTCGGGGAAAAAGAGGCCGATTTTTTCCGATTTTTAATATTTTTTCTTCGAAGTTTGGGAGGTCTGGCTATTTTGGCCTTTTTTGGAAACGAATACCCTTAAAAAACGTAAAATCGGGCCGTTTTTTTGGATGAATTTGTGAATTAGACACAAAAAAATTACATCTCGAGCGATGTCAAAGCGAAACAATTTTCAGAAATCTACCTATATATTCAAAAAATAAAAAACTGCATAAAAACCGTATCAAACGAGTGCTCGTCTTGAAAGGTGCAGATGATTTCAATGATCCAAAATTGTCCCCCAGATAAGTAACTCGCCCTTCTCGCATTCCTCGCTACAAATTTCGATTCAACGGAGAATTCATTCTAATCGACGTCAATTTTTCATGAATTTTTTCAGCTTTGCATTTGTCTACTTATACGACGCCGAACACATACGAAAACCTCGTTGATTATTGTACGACGTAGGTACCTAAATAAAAGCTAATTAACATAATTAAAATACACCAGAATTATTTCACTTTCTACTTCTCAACTATTTGTGTATCTAGATCAGAATTTCAATGTGAGAACGGGCAATGCATCGATGAATCATTTCTCTGTGATGGAATTACTCACTGCGCAGATGGATCTGATGAAATTCACAGAGAATGCCAAAATAAGTCGTGAGTCACATAATGTACTATAAATTTTCAGGGTAGGACGATGGTAACTTGAATTTAGAGGAATTGTAGGCTGAAAAAATTGGAAAAATTCACCAACAAATTTTGAAAACGGGATAAACTTGAATTGTAAACAGAGAAATTGTGAGCCCACATATAGAAACCTCTTTAAAGGGGCCAAAAATTGGGTGTAGAGGTGACACTGATTTTGGGCCTTTGAGGAGTAGAATCACTGAACTCAAAATAGTATATTATGCAACTAGGGAGATAAAGTAATTTTCGACGAGGGAAATAACTCAAAATCGTCGAAAATCATTTATCTCCTGAGTTGCATACGATATTTTTCATTATAGAGGGAGTAAAAGTCGAGTTTGAGCACCCGAGCGATTAGCGAGAGGGAGTAAATATAATGAAAACCAATTTTTGACACCTAAGGATGGATTATATATTCAGACCCATATTTGAAAGGGCGAAAGTTGAAAAATTGCAAACAATTATTGAAACTTAGTCAGTGATAGGAAAATGAAACTGAAACTGAAACTAAAAACTGAAAAAAACTGCAACTGAAATTGAAAAACTGAAACTGGAACTGAAACTGAAATAAATTTCAGTTAAGTTTCAGTTTTTTTAAATTTTCTATTTTATTACACAGATTGACACGATTTCACCGAAAAATTTTACTTCACATTACTTCAAAATTTTCTTCAAAATTTTCCCACCTAAAATTTTTTTTCATTGACAATAATTTTTAATCGTGAAATTTATTCTTAATTTTTTTCGTATCTTGATATTTTTTCGAAATTTTTACCAAATCTTGATTTTTTGTTGACATTTTTCAACTCTTAAAATTTTTTCTCATCATTTTTTCCAACTTCGAATTATTTTCTCAAACTTCCTACTTTGCATGAATTTTCATTGTTTTCCCCTGAATTCAAAATTATTTTTCCAACCTAAAACTTTTCTCAATTTTTTTTTCACTTTGAATTAATTTTTCTCATAAATTATGAATTTTGTTTCCCACTTTCCTACCCAAACGAAATCTTCATATAAATGAATGAATGAAATGAAATCCATTTCTTTTGGGTGGGAAAGAGGGAAACAAAATTCAGAATTTATGAGAAAAATTAATTCAAAGTCGAAAAAAATTGAGAAAAGTCTTAGTTTGGAAAAATAATCTTAAATTCAAGTGAAAAAAATGAAAATTCTCAGAAAAATGCGAAATAAGAAAAGGTTTCAGAAAATAATTCCAAGTTGGAAAAAATTAGGAGAAAAAATTTTAAGAGTTGAAAAATGTCAACAAAAAATCAAGATTTGGTAAAAATTTCAACTATTAAGATACAAAAAAAATTGAAAATAAATTATCAGAAAGAAAAAATATTTAAAAAAAAAATGATTCGTAAAATGATTAGAAAAATACAAAAATTTCGAAGCATGAATCACGGGAATGATTCGAAAGAATCACGAATCTTGAATCATAAGTTACAGCAGCTTAAACTTTTCTGACTTCTGTGAAAAAATCGCATTTTTTTGTGCCATGCCTAGGTACCAAAAAGTGAGATTTCTGAGCAAACTAAGCGTCCTATACATATACGACAAAAATGATGAGAAGCAAAGTTGTAGAGAATGAAATTTCTTATCTGGTAGAAGTAGTTGGATTTTTCTGGAAGGCATAGTTTTCGAAATATTTTTGAGTAAATTTTTTATTGAAAATTTTCACTTTAAAAGTTCAACTTGGAACGTGTTTTCCAACAACAAATTTCAAATCCTTACAATAAATTCGTCAATTTTGTATGAAAAAAGCCAATAAAGGTCACTAGCAGCTCATTTGAAACATAATTTAATATAGATATAGAATTCAGTAAATATTTTTGTGACCAAGTGGTCACTTTTTCTAAAGAAAAAAAAACGTCTCAAATAAATGATAGGTACATACAACTTTCAGCAAATGCAAAAAGAAAAAAAATATGAAAAAACTGAAAACCAAAACTGAAAACAGAAACTGTATAAAACTGAAAATTGAAACTGATAAGTACCTATCATTTCAATTTTCCATCACTGCTCAGAATTGAACATTTTCATCGTTTCATTCTTTTTTTCGATAAAATACATCAAAAAACTGTATTTTTTTATCGATTCAGATGCAATGAAAATTTCTTCCGATGCAACTACGTAGGCTGTGTTAAAAAAGAATACCAATGTGATGGTTTGAAACAATGTATCGATGGATCTGACGAATCAGCTGAACTATGCAATGTCACCAGAACTGAGATCAGAAGTGAACGAGCAGCGAAGTAAGTTTTATCATTATTTCAAAAAATTTTGGCGAAATTTTCCCAGAATTCTTCTCTTTTTTTTTACTCCAGCATAAATTTATCACCTCGATAGATCACGATGAAAATTTATTGATCAACAGCGATTTCTGTGTTGCACCTGCTCAATCGCTTGATAAAACAATTACGTACCTTTGCGATGGAAAAGAATCACAGTACTGTAATATGAATGGGTACGTGAGAGAATTCACCGTAGCAACGATTAAATGCAACCCAGGCTATTCTCCATTGGAAAGTACCCAATTACGATCGGTATGTCACGATGAAAGTTGGTTACCTGAGATAGATAGGTGTTACCGTAAGTATAAAACAGAACTTAGAAAAACATACCTACAAATGAATTTGGCAAATCAAATAACTTTTCTACTACTTTTATTTTTTATTTTTAGGGGTTTGCGATAAACTGACCCCTATAAATGTTGACCTGCAGTGTTACCAAAGGGGCATAAATGTGCCTTGTGAGACTACACTGCTTGCTGGGACAACGGTCCGTCCAACTTGCAAACCATTACACACCTATAGAGACTTCGTACCTACTTATCACGAAATTACCTGCCAGAATGATGGGAAATGGGATGCTGCACTATTTTCATGCATTCCTGGTATGTATTCCAGTCAATTTTTAATAGGACACCTGAGCAGCTTCATCGTATAATTTTTAATCCGTTTTATGTGACTAATTCTACGTAGAATGTGGTAGACCATACACAAATCCTTTTGCTTTAATTAGTGACGGAGTCGAAGAAAGGTTTGGCGACTCTCCATGGCACGTCGCGGTTTATAATCAAGATAAACTTTTAATTTGTGGAGGAACAATTATAAATCCATACTTAGTTGTATCAGGTTAGTACAGAATAATTTGAGGAAACAAATGTCCGAATTATTTTTTTTCTATCCAAAAGGGTATAGCAGGTCAAGTATGATGTTTTGGCCTTGGAAAGGGATTTTGATGAAACCTACCCCAAAAGTTGAGTCATGATGAGAAAAAATTCTGACAAAAATTTTGGACCCCCAGAGCAAGTATTTTCGAGGGGAGGGGCCAAAATGTGTTTTTTAAACTTTATTTTTTCGTTTTTCACAAAATGTAGATAAAAATTTCGTGTTTTTTTAAATTAAATCTAGAGGGTTAGAGGAACCCTAAAAAAAAATTTTCAAAACTTTTGAACCATTTTTCGTCGAGTTATGACGTTTTAAAAACTTTGAGCGGCCATTTTGGAAAGAAGTTTCAGAGGTACAGTCACCATTTTTTTTTAGAAAATGTGTTATTTAGTGTTGATTATACCACATAAGTTTCAATGTGTTTGAGTTGGTGCAACATTGTCAAAAAAAATAAAAACTGACCACCGGTCATGCGGAGCCCGAACGTTCATGTCAATTTCTCACGGCGCTCTGGTGGAAAGTGCAATGCTCGCGCTCGCTATGTTTGACAAATGCCATTCTAATCCAGAGGCGGGTTACATTTTTTCAAATATGAACGCAAAAGATTATGTAGGTATAAAATTTGGCATAGCGAAGAAGGATACCATAAAAAAATTTTTGAGCCTGGAGAATCATCACCAAATCTCATTGGAGGGGGAGAGGGGAAATTGAAACTTATGTGATATAATCAACACTAAATAACACATTTTCTAAAAAAAAATGGTGACTGTACCTCTGAAATTTCTTTCCAAAATGACCGCTCAAAGTTTTTAAAACGCCATAACTCGACGAAAAATGGGTCAAAAATTTTGAAAAAATTTTTTAGGGTTCCTCTAACCCTCCAGATTCAATTTTAAAAAACACGAAATTTTTATCTACATTTTGTGAAAAATGAAAAAATAAAGTTTAAAGAACACATTTTTTTGCCCCTCCCCCCGAAAATACTTGCTCTGGGGGTCCAAAATTTTGTCAGAATTTTTTCTCATCATGACTCAACTTTTGGGGTAGGTTTCATCAAAATCCCTTTCCAAGGCCAAAACACCATACTTAACCTGCTATACCCTTTGAAAAAAATATCTCCCTTTCGACACTTTTTATAGACAAATGCGATTGAAATTTCAACAGTGAATTTGCTATTTCAGCTGCGCATTGTTTTCACGATCAAGCCAATCAAAGAAAAGATTCGGCAAATTATGAAATCGTAGTCAGCAAATTCACCAGAGATTATAACAAGGTTGATAATAAGAATCAAAAAACATTCAAGGTACCATATGTCCCTGAATTAACTTATTCGACTTATTTTACAAGAATAATTCTCACCACAACCAAGACTCTTACATTTTTAGAGTTTGATTTCAGCTGAGAGAAATACGTTACTCCAACAAAGGTTACTTCGGAATAAATAATTATTTCACAGCCGATATTGCGATATTGATTTTACAAGAAAAACTCACCATAAGTCCCACAGTTCTGCCAGCCTGCGTCGATTGGGCTGGCTTACGAACCAATAAGTACCCTCCAGAAAATACACGGGCCAAAGTAAGCGGATGTAACGAGACCCCACAAAAATTGGTCTCAATTACTTTAGATTCGAATGGTATTTTACAGATGATAATATAAAAATTTACAATGATAATAATACCTATGTGTTTCTTTTTTCAGATTGTTGGATGGGGAAAAAACGAGCTTGGGAAATTGAGTGAAAAACTCTTGACCGCAGATTTACCCTTCATTAGTCGAAGGAGATGTTTGGATAATGTACCTATTGAATTTAAAGCGTTCATAACGTTCGATAAATTTTGCGCCGGATCCGAAGATGGTAAAAATATAAATTAAGAATATTCTAAAATCAAAGCTCTTTGATCTGATACTGACACGGAGACGTGTACCTATCTGATTGGGTTGGTGGAGAATTTACAAAATAAGAGATCATTTTGATGAGTATGAGTGAAAGCTTGGAAAAATTGGCGAACTGATGATGGCATGTTGCCTTGATAAAATGGAAAAATTTTTATTAACTGATAATGACATAGTGAAATATTAAAAAATTAATAGAAATTAGAGAGGAAGGGAAAAATCGGAACCCAGTTCCACATTGGAGGGGAACCACTGAAGGTGCTTAGGGAAGGGGAGTCGTACCCCTACCTGGGTATCCCAGTGGGATTTAGGGTCGATCAGGAACCAACGGGGCTGATACAGGAGGCGCATGATCTAGTGGGCAAAATTTCGGCGAGCGTTCTCGCGCCTTGGCAAAAGCTCGACGCGATTGCCACCTTCGTCCTACCTAAGTTCGAATACATTCTTCGGGGGGCTCATATCAAGAAGAAACACTTCATTTCGCTTGATCGAGCTGTAAAGCGAGCGGCGAAAGCCGCTATGAGCCTTCCTCTGCGCGCTGGTAACGAGGTCGTGTTCGTGAGTAGGGGTCGAGGAGGCGCAGGCCTTCTCCCTCTCGCGGACCTCGCGGATATTGCCAGGGTAGTTCACGGTTTCCGTTTACTAACCAGCAAGGATCCGAAGATTGCCACGCTCGCGAGGAGAACCCTGGAGTCTGACGTGGCGGATAAACTCGGAAGGCGGGCGACGGCAGACGATCTTAACGCGTATCTGTCAGGCCGGCTGGACGGGGGACTACGCCACGACAGTCCTTATGGATTTTCGCAGTGGACGAGGGTAAGAGAGGCGTCGAAACGATTCGCCAAGCAGGCACTTTTTCGCTGGGGTTTTAGTGGTGCGTTAGGGCGGTGGCACATTGAGTTTGGAGACGCTAACGCAGCAGCGGGAATAAAGATCGATGGTAAGCACCGCAGTCTCCTCAGCTCAAAACTGAGAGAGCTGAGGCGCTCCCATTATCTTTGCAAGCTGCTGGAGAAGCGCGATCAAGGTAAGGCGTGGGAGATTTCCAGTCTGCACTCGGCGTCCAACCACTTCCTCGGAAGTGGGAGGTATACGAGGTTCGCTGACTAGAGATTCGTACACCGAGCCCGACTCAATCTAAAAGATAATTTGGGATTTAGGCAGGTTCTACAAAATAGATAACATATTCGAGGAAAATGTGAAAATTTGAAATGAAAAATCCGAAATTTGAGGAACTTCTCTCCCTGCAATTCCAAATGTAATGTCATTTTTGAACTAAGCAGATTTCCATCGTATAGAAATTACACGAAAAAAAAACCAATAGCTCAATTTTGAAAAATGAAAGAGCCGAACCCCCTCTGGATCTTCCCCCTCCCCTTCCAATGAGATTTGGCGATGATTCTACTGGCTCAAAAAAATTTATGGTATCCTTCTTCGCTATGCCAAATTTTATACCTACATCACCATTTGCGTTCATATTTGAAAAAATGTAATCTGCCTCTGGGTTAGAATGGCATTTGTCAAACATAGCGAGCGCGAGCACTGTGCTTTCCACCAGAGCGCCGTGGGAAATTGACATGAACGTTCGGGCTCCGCATGACCGGTGGTCAGTTTTTATTTTTTTTGACAATGTTGCACCAACTCAAACTCATTGAAACTTATGTGGTATAATCAACACTAAATAACACATTTTCTAAAAAAAAATGGTGACTGTACCTCTGAAACTTCTCTCCAAAATGGCCGCTCAAAGTTTTTAAAACGTCATAACTCGGCGAAAAATGGTTCAAAAATTTTGAAAAAATTTTTTTAGGGTTCCTCTAACCCTCTAGATTCAATTTAAAAAAATACGAAATTTTTATCTACGTTTTGTGAAAAACGAAAAAATGAAGTTTAAAAAACACATTTTGGCCCCTCCCCCCGAAAATACTTGCTCTGGGGGTCCAAAATTTTTGTCAGAATTTTTTCTCATCATGACTCAACTTTTGGGGTAGGTTTCATCAAAATCGCTTTCCAAGGCCAAAACACCATACTTAACCTGCTATACCCTTTTGAGAAAAAAATTTTACAGAACAAGCGGATTGGTAAAAAAAATCTCTCACCACCCACTGCAAATCCGTAAAACAGGGCCAGGTAATTTATTACACATGTGCTCTTCTGCAAGGCCACGCCATAAAAACAGAAATGTTCAACTTTTTTAAAATTCGAAAAGAATGAAAAAAATGGTCAAGATACCTGACTTTTTTTCTTCAATGAAAGGAAAGGATCAGAGACCGGCATGGTTTTAAAATTTCGCTGAGCAGTTGAACTTGTGTAATTTTTCACTTCGGTAGGAAAATTTTCCCGAACAATTTTTTCCATTATTGGGGAAGGAGGACAATTCCTCCGATGACTGAATTGAGGTCATTTAAAATTTCTCTTCATTTACAATCGACCTCGAGAGTCATTTCATATAAATTCGATCAGACCTCAAATCGTTTGGCGTTGTTTATCCAATAACTATGAAGTTGAAGTTATGTACATTCATTGATCCTCGGACGGACGTAGATGAAGTGAAGATACAAACGTCGATCAAAGCGGATTTCAAAGTTCGAATAATCATTAAGATTAAGTACAAAAAATTCTTCAAGATACAAGATATCTGGTATTTAGGTACTACTTATCTTTTAAATTTGAGCCCAAAAATCAAAAAAATTACCCTCCCTCGCATGAATCAAAATATGATTAAACCAGATAATAAGGTAAGAATCTCAATCTGTGATTTTTTTTAAAGGTCCTGGTGTACTTCAAGGAGACAGCGGAGGTGGACTATTGTTTCGAGAAAATAGTTTATATTATCTCCGTGGCATCGCAAGCTTAAAACAGCCCACATCGACTGCTGTTGCAACATTCACCGATTTAGCAGATCACATTGACTGGATTTTAGCAGTTCGTAATGAAATTGAACGAGAAATGACCATTACAGATTCAACACTTCCTTCGAAGAAACCTCTCGGTACATTGAGACGATAAATTTACACTCATTAACTATACTTAAATGATTATAGGATTGAAGTTAGTAGGTATATCGAATAATAAATCAAAATTATAGTTTTTGAGGAAAAAATTTGGAAGGATGCTAATTTTTCAATGAACCAGAAGTAGGTACTTTCTGTGAAGATGACAAAAATAAAAAAATATACTCATTTTTGATCCTTCAAAGAAATTGAGAAATATTTTCTTAGGTACTCTGAAAATACTTCCTTGATGGTTTCAACATTCTAAAAACATTTTTTGAAAAGAGTTTTTTTCAGCACTTTTTGAGAATTTATCTGAAATATCTGATATTGAGTATCAAAACATAACAAAACTTTCTTTTGCCTCGTTTAATGTCAACTCGATATGGTTTTGATCTTAGATCATCCGATTTTGCTCAAAAATGAATTATTCCAGATGGTAGGCTAACACCTATCATGGTAATTTCACTCTAACACGTTTCAAGGACATCGTAGTAGGCTAGAACTTTTCAAGGCCATAGCAGCCTAGAGAGTCCTTACATTTGACCAAAATTGAAAAAAAATGTAAAAATTAAAGTAACGAATCGATTTTTTTACTCTTAATTCGATGGCGCTATGAGTTCGAATATTATTTACTCAGTTTTTCCATTCGACTCATCTGAATCCCTGTATCAGTTCCATTGTTAAGGAAAAAAAAAAGAAAAGAAAAATAACGGGTGACGTGTCGTTTGTTGAGTTTTTGAGGGCATTAAGTTCGATTATTCAATTATTTTTTGGATTCGGCCCTTTAGTGCCCCTGTAACCACCCAATTTTGAAAAGAGGCACGCAAAAAATTTAATTTTGCCCCCTTTCACAATTTTTTTTGCAATTTGGAGAAGGAGCATGGATCCTCAGATTGAAAAAGTAAGTCGATATTTGAACTCAGTGACCTGAAATTAGTGAGAATCGATGTTCTACACGCTATTTTCATTTTTTCACGCATTTTGTCAAAATTATTGAGTACCTAGCTATAGAGACAGTGAGGCACTAAACGGTTGAATAAAAAAAAATAAGCGAATATTCGAGCTCAGTGTCTTTAAAAACTTAACAAACAACCAGGGGTTGAAACTGTTAAAAAACCAAAAACCAAAAACGAAGAAAAAAACAAATATAAATCGGTTTTGTGCAAAACTGAAAACCAAAATTGAAAGATAAATGGTCAAAACCAATTAACCAATTAACCAAGTATAAATTAGGAAAAACTGTTAAAAACCAGAAATAATCATTTTTGGTTTTCAGTTTTCAGTTTTTTTTTAATTTTTTAATTTTTTGGATTTGGAATTTGTATGTTCCGTTGTTCCCTAGCACCCAAAATAAATTGTCGCTTAGAATAGGAATAGGAGCTGAGTTCAGTGAGTTCTTACCACTTTCTTTATTTTCACTGGACATGAAGTTATGTATTAAACAGAGTTGTGGAATAAAAATAAAAATATTGAGAAGATTGATTCATTTTTTAAAATTTTATTTAAAAAAATTAAAATTAAAATTTTTAAACCATCGAATATGCCATAATACTTGACTGAAAAAAAATCCTGAAAACTAAAATCAAAACCCCAAAAAACCAAATAAAAATACAAAAAAACTGAAAACCAAAAACCAAAAACAAAATATAAGTGGACAAAACCGAAAACCAAAAAACCAATTTACTAAGAAAGGTGAAAACTGTAACTAAAACCAAAAACCAAAAATTAATTTATTTCGGTTTTCCACCCCTAAAAACAACAGGCCACCTGTTATTTTTAATTTTTTCCAATTTTTATCTTATCAAAAGGGCTAATATGTGGGGGAGGGGGGGGGGTCACAGGGGTTGAGTGAAAAAACAGAGCACATAGGTAGTCTAACTCAGCGCCTTGGAATTGGTAGAAATTGATTTGTTACTTTACTTTTTTTGGCGACCACTACCTCCCACAAAAAAAAGTTAAAGCAAAATCAGAAGACCGAAGGTCAAAAACTGATCGAGTTGACATGGAATTCGCCACTTGCATAGGTATATCTAGTTATCTACCTATCTCCTTGAGGAAATTAATCAATCGTATGTTTGGTGTATTTTAAAGAAAACATTTGCAAACGTTACCTTGGTCAAACCTGCGTAAAGGTGCAATCCTGTCCAACAGCGTACAACATCATTTCCACCAACAGAGCTATAGTTTGTAGCTATGATTTAAACAACGAGGTAGACAGCATTTGCTGTCCACTACTTGATTCTGTTCAAAATATTCCAACGACTTCGGTAACTATTCTTTTAATACGCAAAGAAATGAAAAAGAACTCTAAAATCTGTACAATGAATACATTTTTCTCCCTCAGATTCCGGCAGGACATCAATTTCCCTCGGTCATTCAGCCGCAATATAATACACCTCCTTCGATCGCTACAGCTCCACCTTACAGGCCTCCACTGACTCGTCCCTCGAGACCACAGTACAATACACCTCCGACACCAGTCAATAGACCACAATACAACCCACGTCCTCCACCAATCACAGAACCTCAATATAACGTGCCAAATTATCCACCCATCAGTGGCACAGGTACCACGACAGAATCCACAGCACAGCCAGGAGAGTATCCTCATACGGTAAGAGTTTACAAAAAAAAACTCAATCCTGGCTCAAACGTTTTACCTAGAAGTATTTTTATTAAAATTATCATTCTGTGGCACAGGCTATCATTGGATATGGGAATGAAAATAGCCAAGACATAGAATGGGCCTGCGATGGTGCATTGATCAGTGACAGATTCGTCATTAGCGCGGCACATTGTGGAAATACGTCGAATTGGTAAAATGAGTTTTCATTTTAATGATGGGATATTGAAATTGCAGTTTTTCCCACATCAAAACCAACAATTTCCCTTGTTTTCCCCCAGAAAATCATAAATTTTGCACATTTTTCCTTTACTTTTTTTTCATAAATTTTACTTCCTTCTTGTGGCTAAACTTTAGAGTCAGATCCTTACCCAAATAACTTTTCGTCTTATCACTGATTAAGCACTTGAAAAAATAGAGTAAGGTAAGGTCGCCTAATGTGGCCCCTTTTTGTTTTGGGCCTGTAAAATAGTCCCAAAACCGCCTAGATCCCAAAAATGGGGTCAGTGTGTAGGTTGAAGCCTTGAATACCTGTGTATGGAAAGAAGGCTCAAAATATTGAAAACTCGATTTTTGGTGAATTTTTTTTCAAGAGGTTAATTTTTTAAAGAATTTTTTTGGACGTCCAATAAGTATGGAATACCTAAAAATTTGTAGTAAAACCGCTGTAATCAACGAGCGACTAGTTTCGTTTTAGAGTTGTCGGAATTGGTGTGACACGATTTTTTCCTCCAAGTTCTTAACACGAAACGAGGAAACGACACAAGTCCGGATTCCTGAGATTCCAGAATATTTTCATTTTTTTAAAAACAGTTGTAAATTTTCTGAACCTTTTTTCCAAGTCCAAATTTTTTTCATCTCTTTTTCAACTCAATTTTTTTCTTCCAAATTTCCCAACTTAAATTTTTTTCTTTCAATTTTCTCAACTTTATTTTTTTTCAAATTTTCTCAAATCAAATTTTTCTTTTTCCAAATTTCTCAACTTGAAATTTTTCCGATGTAATTTTCTCAACTAATTTTTTTTTCTCATAACTTGTGTCATTACGTGATAAGTAGAGCTGTCAAAAATATGCACTTTTTTCACTGAAATATGCGCATATATATGCATTCTTAGATACCTGAAATATGCTAAAAATATGCATTTTTAACCAAAATATGCCAAATATGCATATCCAATATGGGTATCAAAAAAAAGGTTTTTTAAACCTCTATAACACTGTACCATTGTCGAAACTGTTGAACGCAGTGTTGCTTCACCACTAAGCTGAAAAGAACATTTTTGAAAACATAGAAAGCTTGAAAAATGTGAAAAATTTTTACAGTTTTGTAATTTTAGCAAAAAAAAAGCCAAAACTGGAAATTTTTGAAAAAAATAATGAAAAAAAAAGAAAAATATGCCAAAAAATGAAAAAATAGTCGAAATATGCACAAATATGCACTTTTGGTGTTTAAAATATGCAAAAATATGCATTTTTGGTCGAAATATGCGAAATATGCAAAATGAAGTTGGGTTTTTCTTACTCAGAATCTTATGAAACGCAAAGATGTATTGAATATGCGCAATTATATCGCATACAAAAAAACATGCAAAGAATATTTTTGAGAGCTCTAGTGATAAGCATTCTGAAAAGAAATTGTGCTGCTGCAAAATTTGAGTTGAGAAAATTATATCTGAAAAAATTCAAGTTGAGAAAATTACGTCTAAAAAAAGTTGAGTTGAAACAGCTTGAAGAAAAAAAATTTGATTTGAGAAATTTGAAAGAAAAAAAAAATTTGTGTTGAAAAAATTGTCTAAAAAAAACTTGAGATGAGAAAAATAAGAAAAAAATTCGTGTTGAAAAAATTGTCTAAAAAAAACTTGAGATGAGAAAAATATGAAAAAAATTCGTGTTGAAAAAATTGTCTAAAAAAAACTTGAGATGAGAAAAATATGAAAAAAATTTGGACTTGGAAAAAAATTTCAGAACATCTTAAACACTGCCCGCAAAAACGACGGAAAAAAAATCGTTCCGCACCATTTCCGATAACTCTCCAATGAAACTAGACGATCGTCAGAAACGATCGTATAAACTCGTATATTTCGACTTTTTATGACACAATTACTCATTCAAGCATAAAACAGCGTCATTGGAGCAATCTTAAACGGCGGTTAAAAGTGGTAGGTAAGTGGAATTTCAAGAATTTTTGCAGCTAGTTTATACTTATCCTGCTTTGTTTTGATGATAACATGGAGAGTTTACATTGGGCAACTCAATCGAACAATTTTCAACTCAACTTACTTCAACATTCAAAAAGCTCTGATGACAAAAACCGATACACTGTTTGATAGCCCTTGAAAAATATACTTTTTGGACAACTATTCAGAGAAATTCGCAACGCACTTTTTATTCCACTTATTTTCAAAAATAAAAAACTCGAAAAAATAGTTGAAGGAAACGATTTTGTTTTTTGCGTTCATATTTTTTTGGGGAGAGGGTGGGGGGGATGGAGAATTACTTTTTCGACAGGCGTATTTCTCGTGAAAAAATGGTAGAGTATGATTTTTTCCGCCAGATTGAGCCATTAACAGCTGAGATAGGAAGGCTGTCCACATTAGAAACGGGGTCCACAATAGGCGCCTCCCTAGCAGCACAGAAAGTCGTATAGATATCTATAGCAAGTCAACTTCATCTAATATATCTAAATCTGACAATGATATCATTTAGATGTGGGTTTGGTGTATGAAATTCGATGAGTCTTTGAACATTAAAAACTATGTCTGATAGTCATCATATGAACATATGTTTTTTGATCTTTTTCCTGAGCTACTAATTGATGTCTACTAGATATTGAATTTAGATATCTTCTAGACAAATGTTAAAAATGTCAAAGTCACATCAGATAAATATCTATTTCAGTGTAAAGATAATGTAGTCTCCATGACAGCAGGTGGTAGATGTGCATTGTATGTTCAAAATCCATTAAATGAAGTTTAAAATAAGATTCTATACCATATGTACCACAAAGTCTAGTCCACATCTTACAGACATCCTTTTTTAGACCAACTTATTCATTTTTTCATAGTTGTCTTATTGATATCTGATAGGTATTCCACATCATATAAACATCTTGTTTTAGACCATCAACTTGTTCAATTTTTCATATCTTATTGATGTCTAATGGTTCACATCTTATAGACATCCTGTTTTAGACCATGAACTTATGTATTTTATTAAAAATCTGATTTGGTGCATTCATGAAGTTTTAGTCATTTAAAATTTTAAACAATAAAAAGGGGTTCAACAGCAAAATCCGGCTACTTTTTAAAAATATTCCTAAAATGTGTTTTTTAAATGTATAGATTAACCTCACGTATTCACGTTTGGCGATTTCCTTGTACTAAGGACCGAAAATCTCGAAAACCTGTACAAAAATATTGCTTATTTGACAGAATTTTCAAATTTTGAATGTTTTATATGGAAGGAAATGACCAAATGAGAAAAACCAACGTCGAATTCGTGTTTGGCGGGCCAAAATACCCTGACAAACATCCTTTTCGTGATCGTTTTCCATAAAGTCTGAAAATTCATTGTTTCCATTGATTTTTCATGACAAAAAAAATGAATTTTCAGACTTTACAGAAAACGATCGCAAAAAGGGTGTTTATCAGGGTATTTTGGCCTGAAAAATACAAATTCGATATTAGATTTTTTATTTTGTCATTTTCTTCTATTATAAAACGTTCAAAATTTGAAAAATCTATAAAATAAACAACATTTTTGTACAGGTTTTTAAGATTTTTAGTCCTTAGTACAAGGAAATCGCTAAAAGTGAATACGTGAGGTGAGTGAATCTACATTTGAAATAATATTTCAGGGATATTTTTGAAGAGTAGAAAAATTTTGCTATTAAACCCCTTTTTACTGCGGAAAACTTGAAAAGCACGAAACCTCATGGAGTGCATAAAAAATTACGAAAAAAAAAATTATCGGAAGTACACCTCTATAAAATGTATCTAACTTTGTACTTGAGAACAGAAAATTACATTACCTTCTGTTAAAATTAAAAATTTCTGAAAATAATGCAATAAAATGGCCATAAATCAAAAATGGTGGGGTGGGAGGTCGAAATATTTTCGGGGATTTTTTTACATCAAGTGGCACCATCTAGGAGGGGGGAGGGGTGGATCGAAAAATCGGAGCTGGGGCTAAATTCACCTCTTACGTGGTTATATTCTTTGTATTACACCCTCAAAAACATGCATTTTGATATACCACTTTTAAAAAATTGTGCTTTAAAAACATTAATTTTGATTTTGTATTTTAAAAAACTCCAAAATTTTAATTTTTCTAGAATTTACTTCCCTTTTTTCAGAAATTGTGAATTTTGAGGATTTGGTCCTAAAGGGAGCAATATAAATTTGTTGAATGTGCTCTAAAAATTTTTTTACTGTAATATGTTACAAAAAAGTAAAGAATTTTCCCAATTTGATTAAAATTAAAAAAAAAAAAATTCTTCATGTTTAAGTATTACTTTTGGTAGTGAATCTTAAACCTGACATGGTGGCGTGCTCCTCTAAACCAAGGATAGAAAAGATAAGTTTAAAGTAAGTCAAAATACATATATCTAAGAGATGACAATAATTAGACATTGAATAGATATTTAACACAAGACACTCTAACTACATAACATTGAATAATTGTAGAATACCAAAATAGATGCCACATGGAGTGATGGATATCTCTCCATGTGGCTTTAATTTTTTATACCTGGGAATAAGGTTCAGTGAGAGATACCTATTTGATGTCTTGTCTAAGATGTCAATAAGACATCATCTAGAAAACATTATCAACCAGGTAAAATTTAGACCAACTTGATGTGCAGAAGATATCCATTTGACATGAAAAGTTAAATTACTCCCTTCTATTTGTGATCAATATCTGTCACTAGAGACTAAGTGCTGTGAAAGATGTCTATTTCATGTCTATAATATGTCAATTATATCGATCATGTCTTGTCTAAGATATCTGTAAGACTTGCTACAGACCTGAAATAGATTTACTTTTCGCATTTCTGACATCCTATAGACTTCCATATCTAATTTTTGATATTTATAAGACATAGCTTCATCTAGAAATAAACATCTTACACATATCTAGATGACGTTCTGTGCTGCTAGGGCTGTATCTTATTATTAGGTCTCAATCGTACATCCGTGCGCTATTCCTATTAAAATTGATTTCATCATTGATTCTTGTTCCAGACACCAAAACAAAGAAATTAAGCCCGTATGCCCTTTTTATCCCCTCCCCCTTTCCCCAGGGTCCACCACCCAAAATTTCAAACGTGTGTATCGTCTTCTCTATGGGTCGTAATGAAAAAAATTTTCAAACAAAAGTTATTCCTCAGCACCTAATGTACATTTTCATTTCTTATCAAAATCCATTTTGGAGCAACTCCTGCTCCCCAAATTTGGAAACAAAACAGGTTTTTGAGAAAACCTCAAAATCACGTTTTCTTCATTTTAAACAAATAGTTTCGAAGATACGACAAAATTTGTAATCACAAAAAGTATTCAGAATTGAATTTCCTTTCCAATGAGCTCCATAACTACTATTTTCATCAACTTTTTCCGACAGAATGGACCTCTCCCCCTTCCTCGTTTTCACAAAAGTTGGACCCACGAACAAAATTTGCTCCAAAATGAATTCCGATAATAAATGAAATTATATATTAGATATCGAAGAACAAAAATCGTTCATTTTTTTTCGTGGATCCAACTTTTGAGATGAGGGGGAGGGGGAGAGATCCACCCTATTGGGAAAAGTTGGTGAAAATGGTCATGGTCGTGATAAAGCTCATTGGAAAGGAAATTCAATTCTGAATACTTTTTGTGGTAACAAATTTTGCCGTATCTCTGAAACTTTTCGCTTAAAATGAAGAAAACGTGATTTTGATGTTTTCTGAAAACTGTTTTATTTTCAAATTTGGGGGGTAGAAGTTGCTCCAAAATGGATTTTGGTGAGAAATGAAAAAGTATATTAGCTGCTGAGGAATAACTTTTGTTTGAACATTTTTTCATTACGACTCATAGGTAAGGCAATACACGCGTTTGAAATGTTGGGAGGTGGACCCTGGGGAAAAGGAGAGGGGGAATACGGGTATATGGGCTTAATTTCTTTGTTTTAGTGTCCAGAACAAGAATCAATCGTAAAATCAATTTTAACAGGAATTTCGCGCGGAAGCCTTTTTTTGTACGATTGAGACCTGACTAATATCTCAAATGTACGAAATTTACATTTTTTCTAATTGCCTCAAATACTTATTTACAACGGATTTTTGTTCACATTACAATTATTATTGAAATTGTAGATAATTTTCCAAGTCTGCAATTTGCGAATTTTCTCTTTTTTTGCTCCATTAGGCGAATTTTCTATTTTCTCGTTTTTCCATCGAATTTCCCACTATTTCCATAATTCCCATCTTTTCCCTTTTAACTTGAAAATTCCTCACGATATCCCAAAACTGTCTAATTACGTAAACCTGTAGTTATCCCATATAGATGAATATTAGGTAGGTACTGACTTTTTTTTTTCAGGGGTGAACCGAAATGGGTGATGTTGGGTGTTTCGGACATATTTTCGCCGACAGATAAATCAAGACAGGCCATTTACAGAATTGTGAAACGTTACGATAGCCCATATTACAACCCATCCACATTCTACAATGACGTCACTATTTTCTTACTGAATACTTCAGTCACAATAACTCCATTTATAAAACCAGCCTGCGTGTACACTTCTTCCAGTAATCCAATCAATGTCAAAGCCATTGCCACTGGTTGGCGAACGGTAGGCTCAGGTATGATATCTATCCTGTAATTATTCATTGTCAATTTACCTAAAACACTCGATACGAGAAACTAATTTTGCTATTTTATTTGCTCAGTTCAACAACGAGGCAGCTCCTTACAAAAAACAACGATAACTGTGATGGAAGATGAAAAATGCAGAACATATTACCGAAGTGGTACCGAGCACCTCGAACAAGGTTATGACTCAAATACAATGCTGTGTGCTGGAGACTCCAACGAGGGTAACGGATTATGTGTGGTAAGTTGAGCACAGCACTTATGAAATGTTTCAAATATTTTTCTGAAGTAAACGAAGTCCCAACAAAAATATTTCTGTGTTCAGCCTCTTGCAGGAAGTCCATTACAGGTGCCAACCGGAAACCAAACATGTTCCTGGATAATACTAGGAATTAAGTCATTTGGTACATCATGTGGAAGAATCGACGATGCTCAACCAGACGTGTTTTCCAAAGTATCCTATCACTTGAATTGGATTCAGAGATTAACCAATCGACCTGTGTAATTTTACCTCAGAAATGTATTTTAAGATCAATCAAAGTATAAAACTCTGTGATAAGTAAATATAGGTAAAATTCAACTATTTTACACGAGATGAACATGTTGCCTATTTTGAAAATTGAAGGGGCAAATTCTGCTTCTAAAAAAAATCACGTTAATTTTTTTTTCAAGCATAATAATGGTTAGTACTTTGAAAACTAAACAAATTTTCATTTGACGACTTTTTGCCTATCTTTAAAATTGAAGGAGCTACAAAAAAAATTGTTCAAAAAAATCTCTAAAAATGAACTGATCAAGGGAATGGATAGTACGTTGAAAACTGAAGAAATTTTGTTCTGAAGACTTTATGCCCAACGTCAAAAATGAAGGGGCTAAGGATCATTAAAAATTGAGAAGATTTGAAATTTTTTTGAAGCCCATTTATTTTGAGTGACCCTTGGCCCCTTCATTTTCGATGTTAGGCAAAAAGTCTACAGAACGAAAATTATTCAGTTTTCAACGTTCTATCCATTCCCTTGATTAAGTAGTTTATTTTTTTGAATAATTTTTTTGTAGCTCCTTCAATTTTAAAGTTAGGCAAAAATTCATAAATTGGAAATTTGTTTACTTTTCTAAGTACTTTCAATTACCATGGTTGAAAGATTTTTTGACGTGATTTTTTTAGAAGCAGCATTTGCCCCCTTCAATTTTTAAAATAGGCAACATGTTGATCTGAAGTTTTTTTTAGTGGTACTCGGTTATATCCAAAAAAATACGTCTGGCAGACGATTCGTGGAACACCCTGTATGCATAAAACAACGCCAGCCAAAAAGTTGAACAACAAGTTGAAGTACATTCGTATTTGGCATGTGTAGAGGTAGTCTGCTGGCGTTGGACACGAGTTCTTTAGATCAATTTGAAAAAAACAAATGAAGTTGGCCAAAAAGTTGGTTTTTCATTTCTGATTTCTATATTTTTATTGATACTCGCAATGTATTTGCGAAATTTTTTTGCACGCCCAGTTTGAAATCATCTCTCTTGGCCCCCCAAAAAATGAAATTTCAACGCGAAATTATAGATACCTAATATTTTATTACAATACATGAATATGTTGGTACGTATTCTATACCGAGACGATTATGGGGATTCCTATCTCACTTCCAGCGTTGCCTGAAAGTTGTAAGACAAGTTTTTATTGGGAAGGCGTCAGAAATGATTTAGGTATCGGGAAAAACCGCGTAATAAAGTGATAATATTTTATTCATGGTTATTCATTGTGAAAGAATCAAAATCCGTCTTAAAATTTTCATTTGAAGTAATGCATTGACAATTTTCAAGAATGTTTCCAATGGTACAAAAATTTAATTTTGAAGAGAAATGTGTGAAAAAATTGCGTTTCAGTCTGATCACTTGAAAATGGTTGTTTTAAAGAAATCAGCATCCATCAACTTACTCTTACTGAGTGTTACTTTGTAGGTACATAAATAGTAAGTTCATCGATAAATTACGTACTTGATAAATTCATTACTTCAATAAGAATAAAAAAAATTGACGGTGGTGCTTCGCAATGGAAAAGTTGTAAGTATTAACGTGTTTTTTTTTTAAATTTGAGATCCAAAAAACTGCTGAAAAAATGAAACATCGAACACTTAGTAAGTAACATCAAAATATGTATCTATATGTGCAATATGTAGTATACCCTGAAAATCCTTGGAGCAACCCAAAGGCCCCCACTCAAATTTCGGGGCATTTTTTCCATTTCGGCGTATGAAAATTAATTTTTTCTGAAAAAATTCCGCACGTGCGTCGATGATGTAAAAATACAGAAGTGTACAAAATTTGAACTATTTTGGTTGAGTAGAAGCCGAGAAAATTGATTTTTTGTCGATTTCATCGCGATTTTCTGATTTTTTGATGCACTCAAAAAAGTACCCTGCTGTATACTATAGTACTAGGCTACGTTTTTTCGTTTCAAGCGAAGAAGCGAAGTTTTCTTGCAAATTACGATTTTTTTCTATTTCCTCAGCTTCTACTCAATGGATTTTATTCAAACTTGGCAAACGAATACTTTTTTACATTTTCGATGCATGTGTGGAATTTTTTCAAAAAAAAAATATTTTCATAAGCCGAAATGGAAAAAATGCCCCGAAATTTGAGTGGGGGCCTTTGGGTTGCTCCAAGGATGAAATGTACCCAAAATTTGAATTCTACTACCTCGATTTAGGAAGGAAACAATTTCGGTTTATGCTAATTAAATTTTTTTGTCCAAAATATTTTCAATTTTTTGACAATTATTTTCTCCTTAAAATATTAAGAAAACTATTGAGTAGGTAAATTGAAAAATTTGTAATCACAAAAATTACCCAAAATGTCGAGTTCTATAGGAGTGGTTGGTTTGAAGTCGAAATTACCTACCTGAATTTTTCATCCTATAATAGGCAAGTACGAATGAAGAAGGTTGTTAATCAAGTTGTCAAAACCAATTATAAGAATTTCCAAAAAATTGAAAATCTCCAAATTTTGAGGAGAAAAATTTCAGTTAGCAGAAACCGTAAGTGTTTTTCCTTCCCTTCAAATTAACGACACAGAATACAAATTTTGGGTTAGTTTCATTATAGAAGTATCCTCAGTACCCCCAACCCCTATTCCTCCTTTTAGGACTATGAAAATGAAATTTTTTCATTGATCAAAAATTTGCATTCTTTAACTTCGATTTAGGGGGAAACACTTTCGGTTTGTACTAATTCTTTTTTTCCCAAAATTTAGAGATTTCAATTTTTTACAATTTTCTTTTTTTCTCAAATGTAAAGAACGAACGAATACAAATAAATGTATTTTTGTTTCGGTTTCACAAAATACATATGATTTTATATGATTAGGCAAATTGAAAACGATGTATTCCCATGGACAGTGGCGTTGGAAAGTGCGGCACATTGTACCCCTTAAATCGGCGGCTGCGAAATGCCCCCCCCCCCCATTACATCAGATAAGGATTTTTACAGGATAAAAAAAATGTCTTTTTTGGAGATTAAAAAAATTCAATTTTTCAAACACTGAGAAAAGGGTAAGGTATAACAGATACATTGAAGTAAGGTAAATTTACTTTAGGACGAACTTCGGAGAATGAGTACATTAAATTTTACACTGCCAATTGGTTTTTAGTACATTTTTCTCAGTGAAGCTTTTTTTGAGCATAAATAAATTATAGGTACTATACGTGAATTATTTAAGCGAGAGCAGGGAAGAAGCCTTCCTTTTATCTCCTCCTCCTCAAAATTCTCTTGATAAGGGGGCATGGGGGGGGGGCTTGAGCCCCCCAAATGTTGAATTAGCCCCTCCAAATCATTTTCGTGAATATTTTTCACACAAGAAAAATCTCAATCGCCTAATTTTTAAGGGATAAACTATCAATATGACGAATTTCCTGCTTTCTTAAGTTACTAAAATGGTCTTTTTGATGAAGAAAATAATTAGGTGTTCTGCTTACATGTAATCGATTGAAAATAGTGCACAATTATCGATTGTTGAAACAGATTATTCGTAGTTTAGCTAATACGAGTTGGACACCATCAATGAAACCAATGATTTAAGTGATTTGGGGACCATAAAAATTGGTCCAGGGCAACAAAATTTGGAGAAATTTCCTCTCACAAATTTTGGAAACGGATGGGGTATTTTATGGATATTTTGTAAATCGCGTCGACAAAATTTTTTCAAAAAAAGAAAATTTTCGTAGAAAATAGTAAAATTTGCCGGCTTTTTAAGAAATTTTCTTCAAAAAGTCGGTAAATTTTGTAATATGCCTGAATAGTAAATTTTGTTGTAAATTGGTAGATTTTTGAAAATGTGCAAATTTTAAACGAAATTTGTCGACTTTTTGAGAAAATTTTTCAACAGGTTGAAAAATTTTTCTGCAAACTTGCACAAAAAAGCACAAATTTTCATCATATATGTACTAAACAAAAAAATACGAAATTTCGTAAAAAAAAAACGAAAAACTCAAAATTTTTGCACCGAAGAAATTAAAATTTTTCAAACAACAAACTATTAAAAATCGAATCATTTTTTTTCAAAAAATCATCAATTTTTCAACTGAAGAAACTCAACTTTTAGATTCCTTTTTTTTTTAATTTTTGCCCTCGCTTCGCTCGGGCTCAATGAATTTATACAATTCATTCTCAAAATGATGGTATGAACCCTCTTTCCTTTCATCGATTTTTATTATTGAAAAAATGTTAAAGTAAAAACCTCGTAATGGTAAAGGTAGAAAATTTTTTGGAGTGTCGAAAATGAATATTTCCCCCCTTTTTAACTGGGGCTCAAGCCCTCCCAAAAGTTACCCCCCATCTCCGCCTATGCCCTTCAAAAAAAAAACTCCTGACGCCACTTGCCTATAGAACTTGATGTGCTGAGTAATATCGGTTATTACGAATTTCTCGATCTAGAACTTCGTGTAGTTAGGTAAAATATATAAAGACGAATTTTCAAAAAATTAATAACCTCGAATTTGAGCAAAATAAAATGAAATATTTGTAGTAGAGAATGTATGTGATTTATCCCCTTCTTTGAAATCTCAACCCTCAAATTTTTAAGCAAAATTATTCTAGAGGTTAACTCGACTTTCCTGTTGAAAAATCACATTTTTTTTTTACTACCTACTTGATGAAAAATTTGCATCCAAGGCTTCACAATTCACATAACTTAGCCAAGAAATATTTAAAAGTATAAATAAGGCCCCACAAGTAAGCCAGGCTGTAGGATCAACAAATTTCAAAATTTTTGATCATAATGGTTGGGTCTACAACGAATTGCGATTACAGCTCGAAAAACTCACGAGCCGCCACTGGCAGTCGTTATAATCAAAACGTAGATATGTACGTATTTGTGATTAAATCTCTGTACATTAAAAAGCGAGCAGAAATTAAACTCAATTTCGTTTTATCAGGTACGATTATCTCTAGTATAATCTTTTTATCGATGTTATGGATTCTAAAAAATTTGCGTATTTCCTTCATTGAGATGATCAAATCCATTTTACTATTCAGCATTCATCTGTCATTTATTGGTGAAACACCTGCTTGACATTTAAAAAAAAAAAAATGATTTGGACAAAGCCCCTTGTTTTCTATCTGATGAGTAGTAGGGTTCCTTTATCGGAGCCCATAACTTCAGAATGTGTGCCATTTCATAACATTTGTTACGATAGGTTTCCTGATGCCGGTGTACACATGAGATCATCAAGACGGAAACGTAGTCCTTATGGGATGGTAAGCAACACAATGTTTTAAGAAATCCACAATTTTGATAGTTTTATTAATTTGTTATGTTTCAAATAAGTCAATTAAATACCTGTGTTGGCAAAGTTCACAAACTTGCCTGATTTTCGTGAACGTGAACTGAACGCGTTCCTTTTGCGAAGAACATGAACGAAACACGTTATTTTCAGGAAATGATGAACGTTGATTTCACTACAAATCGCAAAATATGAAAAAAACAATTCTTCATTTTTTTAAAATTTTTTAGCGACGTTTTCATCATTTCTCGGGCATTTAGCAAACAAAAAAATGTTTGATCATGAACGCGTTCAGTTCACATTCAATTGATCGTGAACGCGAACTGAACACGTTCAATTTTTTCGCCAAAACGCGATTTTGCGGTATCAGGGCTGCAAAAACCAAAAAGAACGAGAACCAAAGAACCAAAAAGAACCAAAAATTTGAAGAACGAGAACGAACTTTGAGAGTAAAAAAAGAGCGAAGAACCAAAGAACCAAAAGTTCTGAGAACGAGAACGATAATTTGCTTGTTCTTCTTCTTTTTCATTTTTTCATTTTTTTTGGTTTCTCGTTTCCTAATTGAAATGAATCATCTGTGAGTCTGTGATTATGACATTACATATGAGTTACTTTACACCCTTGAGAACAAAGAACCCCAAAAAAAACACAAAAATTTGAAGAACAAGAACGATAGAGGAAGAACAAGAACGAGAACAAGAACGATTTTTGAGAGCAAAAAAAGAGCGAAAAACCAGGGATGGAAAACTGAAGCCAGTTCCAGTTCTCAGTTCCCAGTTCTGATCATTTCAGTTCCAGTTCTAGTTCCAGTTCCAGTTCCAAATAGGTTTCAGTTCTAGTTCTAGTTCCAGTTTTTCAGTTCCAAGATGGTGAATGGACAAGTTGCACGAAATTTTTTTCTTGAAAAAATTATGAAAAATCTTAAGTAGACATTAAAAGATGAAGATTAAAAAAAAATGTTGAAAATCGGTCCCTTAGAACTCGGGTAATGATTTTTTGAAAATTGTGTTTTCTCGAATTCTCGTAGCTTTGAGAAACGGTGACGTGGTCAAATCTGGTACTGTGACGTCAGGAATTGGAATTTTTATTTTAAATTCGCGGTGTGGCGCGCAATCGCGCGTAATGATTTTTACGATACTTTTCAATTTTATTTTTTACTCGTGTTTTTTTAAATCTTTTTTTTTTATTGTCGGTTTGGAGGCGATGTAAAAAAGAATTTATCTGCATTTTTTTTTTACTTCCACAATTTAGAAAATGCAGTAAGATTTCGACGTATTCGGCATCAAAGTCTTGACGTCATCGTCGTCCCTGCGTCCCACTACAAATTCAGATACTAGTCATGTACCAATTTGTGTACTTTTTCAAAAGGGGGATCGACAAAAAAATTAACATTGATTCTTATGGGAGTTCTATCGTTTTTTCAATTTTTCTCAGTTTTGATGTGTTGAATTTTTTATTTTTTGATAATTTTGACGAGTTAGACTATGAAATTAGTCAAAATTGTCAAAACAAAAAGAATTATACACACATCAGAAATGAAAAAAATTGGAAAAACTATAGACCTCCCATAAGAAGCAATGTTAATTTTTTCGCAATCCCCCTTTTGAAAAAGCACACCAACTGATAATGTGCATTTGTAGTGGTAAATGTGACGTCAGACTTTCGTGCCGAATTGATAACAGCATAAATAATGAATAATTACACTTTTCATTGATTATCAACCATTTCAATAACTCACTAGCCAAATATTTTCAATATTTAAAACAAAAATCCCATTCCTGACGTCACAGTACCAGATTTGACCACGTCCCGTAAAATTTGCTTTTTGTAGATAGAAAAATCTGCAACCATTGATGTGGATCAACTCATAACAAAAGTAAGTTATCCATTATTAATCTTAAATAAATATGAATTTTATTTTAATACCAAATTACAAATGATTTTGTACTTTTAGGAACTTTCTGTATTTGAAAAATTAATGAATCCGTTTACTGAGAAACCGAAAGAATTGCTGAGTTGTTTCAAAATTTATCTCTATGGGATATTAAAACGAGTAGTTGCGGCTGAAAGTGAAGTAAAGCAGTTGGTTTACGACAAAGGTGGCCTGAACTATAAGATGGTAATTTAAAAAAATTATTTTCAATTCAGCTATTGAATACCTAATGCAAAAACTGATAAGTAGTATCCAACATACTTACTTACACTTTGAGTTTCAATGATTGCAAATCAATTTTACAAAATTATCAATACCTACTAACTTCTACCTACTTCTACAGTGATCATATAGAAAGTGTCAATTCATTTTTTAAATATTTGCAAAATCATCTTTATCAATTCCATTTTTTGCCTAGCAAAGCTTTTATGGTCGGAAATTGTCGAGAGTGGTCCCCTGAGTAACCCCAGAAAAATACCACCCCACAGACCTCAGGCTAATTTTTTTAGGGTGGTTAACCCCCAAAAAAAGTTTTTTTGAGATTATCTCCCCAGGGTTTGATTTTACGGTAAAAATAGTTTAGTACTTTTTTGTTCCAAACTCAATTTCCAACGTTTTTTGTTTAAAGCTTTTTTTTTATACGACCATTAGGGGAGGAGATTGAGAGTCTTGAAGGAAAGGGGTTTTGGAGAATATGTGAAGAATTGAAAACCTGATGATAAGTACATAAAATCTTTAATAAAGTGCATGTTGTGGACATGAAAATGATAGTATTATGCAGATTAGTGGTATTAATACTTTTTGCCTTCCTTCCTTTGCCTATGAGTCCTCCCCCCCTACTCACCCCTCAATCATACCACTGCTAAATAATAACGAATTATGCAATAATTATTACATTAATTTGTAAAAACATCCTAGATCCTATTAGCCACCAGTTCACTCTGCTCGCCTCTTTCTTCACTCGTCTCTCACTCAACTTCTTGAACATCGTCTACACCCTCTTCCTCTTCCTCTTCCTCCTCCTCTTCCGGGCCTATCTGAAAACCGAACAAAAACTTGACCCCTATTGTTCATTGACTCATTCAACAGTAAGCTGGTAAATGACCTGAAACCGAATTAAACCACGTTGAACCAAGTAAGATTCATTTTAGAGATGGAAAAATTCCAAGGGTTCAACTTTCGACCAAATGTACCTTACAGTAAAACCGGATCACCCCCGGTTTTACTGTAAGTTACATTTGCTCGCTCCGTGTGAATTCGCCTAATGCGATTCCAATACTTACCAAGATTATATTTTAAGCTAACTTCCAGAACATTTTATTTATAAACACTTTTAAAAATATTTTCAGGAAATTGTTAAAGGAAAATTGCAAAATATTGAAATACCGGCACAGATAAGGGTCACTATTGATGACACTGAAGCACGTTTCGAAAGACCATCCTTTTGCGAAAAATGCCTTCAGTTTGGTCATAAAACAAGTGATTGTCCCAACCCCAAAGCTCAAAAGTCGCAAGATCCGAAAAGAAACCGCATTCTAAACAGGAAACGATTTTGGATGTGGATTTTGGAAAACCAAACAAATGACGAACGGATATCAATGCTACTGAAAGAATTAGAAGAAAGTCATGAGAAAGAACCCGAAAAAATGACATTCGAGTTATATAAAGAAAAATTCTGTGAAGCCGTTGGAAAAATGCATGAAATAGTTAATAGTAAAATACACGTATTTGACATGGCTAACAAAATTAAGAGCGTGAATATTTTTGACCCTGAAATAGATCGCTTTATAAAACCGATTATTCGAGCTTTGGCCGATTTGCCAGTCGAGGGTAAACGTGCTGTTGAGTACTATGAAGAATAGGACAGGGTTATGGAATTCGTGTAGTTTTTTTTGCGATTTTCAATCGTTTTTTTGTGGGTGTTTGCCATTTCCGGTGCCGTTTTATGCGAACACACATCACCTCATGTGAGCCGATTCTCAATGCTTAAATTTTTCTGTGCAATTTTTTTTGTATCATAACATACAGCTCTCAATATGTAATTTATTCTCGAAATAGTTTTTTTAATAAGTACCATCGATTCAATGATGAGATTTTAAAGTTCTGAGGTTTTGTACAAAAAATTAATAAAAAATTCTATGAAAATTTATCTCTTTGAGTGATTTTTCCGTGAATACTCTTGAACACAGCCAGTAAGTAATTTCTCCCTGATATCTGATCCAATCTCTGAAAAAAAATAATATGATTGAAAAATCTGCCAGAAAAAATGGAAGATTTATTTTTTTTAAAGTTCAAGTTTCAATTTGACCTGACCTATTAAAATTGATAATGGGTAATTGTCACACGAGTCAAAAATAACAAGCAGTGATAAACAATACCTAATTTAATTTATCGAATCAAAGTACACACTCGAAAGAAAAAAAATGAATGACTTGAAACTTGAAACGTGTCAATAAAAATAAATGAAGATAAATTACGATTTATTACCTAGTAGGTATGAATTGTACTCGAGACAACGCAGATGGCAAATACATTGCTTCAATTTTACAATAATCATCGGTATCTTTGGAATTGAGGACGGAAAAGCGCATTTTGAATTAATTTCCAAACCAATTTTCTCGGTATGTAAATATTTGAAGTAGCGTTTTGAAACTTTATTCATATTTGTTATAAAAATCAACAAATTCGACCTTTTATAAGTCGATAAAAATGGAGAAACAGGGCTAGAAATAATATCGAATCAGAGGCCTTCCGACCGGGGGGGGGGGGAATCCCCCCCATAGGCGGAACCAGAATTTTTTTTTGCCAGGGCACAAAGGGCCAAGCATGGGCCAGGTTTTTATACGATTTTTATGGGGGGGGGGGGGGGGTGAGTGAGAGGGTCAGTTATGAAAAGGGACCTCAAAATCAAAATGTAAAATTTCAAGTGCACTTGATAAAATAAAAATTAATTCGCTCAAACATGTCATTTATTTTTTAAAAAAGTAATAAAGTTGGTAGACATTTGGCTACAAAATTTGAAGTAACGTAAATGAGTAATAAGTAATAATTTTGGTTTTTTGAAACTTATACATTAAAATTACAAAAGTTACGCAGCAGGGGTTATTCTAAAGAAATTTTGGAACTACTGGGATTTTAAACTTCGATTGAAAAAAAATTGGAATGACAATTTTTCCTGAGAATAACCTGATGGAAGAGGAAAAATTACTTATAGTTGAATCAATTGAAGATCATTCAGTGGCATCAGAATCACTTTTTTGAGAGGTATAGGTAACAGAACAGAGTGGTGTAGTGACTTAGAATAGTAGGGGAAGGGAGAAAAAGGGAGCCTTCTTTCGCATTATTGCCTCAAATTGTTCAAATATGTAACCATATGTTTTTGTTCACGCCCGAGCGAAGCGAGAGCAAAGTTTTGGAAAAATTTGATTTTTTATGTCCAAAAAAGCATTTTTTTCATGTTTTAATGCTTTGAAAATCTCGATCTGATGTAATGTGGAAGTACATTTCATACTTTGCACTCCGGCCACCGATTTGGGGAATACAATGTACCCCTCGTTCCCTACTTCCCAACGCTTTTGAGATAATTTTGAATGAATGTCAATTTTTTCCCGCCACTCGCCGTCATCAATTTATAACCATGAGGGATTTTCATGCATGCAGTTGAAAAAAAAATTGAAAAAAATTTTAGTGTTGGAAAAAAGTTTTAAAAATATCGAATCGAAAATAATGTGAAGAAATTTAATTTGAGAAAATTTTTAATACTGAAATTTTTTCAACTTTACAATTCTTTCTACGGTAAACTTTCTTAACATTTTTTCCACTTTGATTTTTTTAAATTTCCACCAACTCGATTTTAATAATTTAAAAATTTTTTCTCATTTTTTTCATTTTTTAATTTTTTAAAGAAATTTCAGCTTCATGTTTTTTAGGATTTTTTCCAACATCCAAATCGATACTGCTAGAAAAATTTTAATATTGGATTCAATTTTAAAAAAATTTGGAATTAAAGAAACTGGAAAAATTTAGAGTTGAAAAAATTTGTACTTGGAATAAATTTGGACTTGGATTGTCGAAATCCTAGGAGCTAGTAAATCACCAAGCAATTTTGGAACTACCGAACAATTTTGGAGCTACCGACATAAATTTTTAGAACTACCCAAACAACCTGGAACTACCCCTTCCCCTGTTACGCAGATTTACAATACTCAAATAACCTAGTGTGGTGTAAATATTCGAATATTCGAATATATTCACATCGCGAATATTCAATATTCACATTCACACCATACTAAAATAACCAATTTCTTTTTGGAATTTGGAAAAAAATTCAAAATTGGCCAGAAAAAAGCGGTAGGGCCAAAAAAAATTCTCAACGGGGCCCGGCCCACCCCTGCCCGCCCTTAGTTCCGCCTATGATCCCCCCTCAGCATTTTCCAGTTGGAAAAGTTGGGTGAAGTTGTCAAAAAGTTGACAGAAAAGCCCGAGTGATAAAAATTGAGAAAAGTTGTGAAATATTGAAATTGAAAAAAAAAAAATTTAAAATGAGAGTGTTGTAAATTTTTCATTAGAAAATTTCGTAGGTACCTATGTGAGATTTGTTAGATCAGTGACGTACCGATAGGGGGAAGGGGGAGCTTCCCCCTGAGGAAATTTTTTACTTGTGAGTTGGAAAAATTGAACATTTCAACACATCAGTTGGGAAAATTTGACAGTTGGGATTAATTTTTTTGATGAAAAATAATAAATAAAATGGTTATTTTAAAAGTTGGAAATCAACAAAATTTTCATTTGTTCCAACTCAAAATTGGTAACTTTCCCAACTCGAAAATGGTAAATTTTCAGACTCAAAATTGGTAATTTTCCCTACTCAAAATTGATTATTTTTCTAACTCAAAATCGGTCGCTCTCCCAAGTGATGAGTAAAAATGTCAGTTGGGACGATTGGTATTTATTTTTTAAATGAAAAATGAATTAATAAAATGGTTACCTATCTATTTTAAAAGTCGGAAATCAACAAAATTTTCACTTATGAGTTGGGAAAATTAGTCATTTTCCCAGCGAAGAATCAAACCGGTGTAATGAATTTATTTTTAGGAAAAAAATGATTATCTTGCATTTTGAAAATTTTCACTCGTCAACCAAAAAAATTTTATATAGTTGCACTTGTAATTTAAAAGAGATTTTTTCGCATTTTTCTTCAAAGTTATTCCAAATAATTTCATTGTTCTTGTTCTCCTTAAAACTTATTTTTGATACCGTAACCTGGGGTGAATAGAATCAGTGGGGGTGAATAGAATCAAAAAAGTTTTAAACATGCATATCTCAGCTCCATATCGCTCTATCGGTCCGATTCCAACGGCTATGTGACGAGAGACCAGTATGTAATCAGTAGAGTCGATTTCCAGAAAGTTATATTGACGCCCATGCCCACAGCTTATCATCTAGTGTTGTCACTGCTAGGTAACACGCCGATGTCCAATTCAGAACTTGTTCCACCACGTTGCTGCTTTTAGAGCTACGATTTTCGTTTTTGCGCTAATCGTTAGTAAATTTATTCCCGAATCTTTTGTGATGATTGAATGCGTAATATTTATTACTGTGAATTTTTTACGAATTTTTTTTCATCACAAAGTGGGTAAGTCAAAAAAATGGGGTGAATAGAATCACAGAAAAAATTCAGTTTTTCAACATTCTATTATTGATATAGCTTCAAAGAAAGTGGCCCTAGTGAATGTACATTAGTCACTCATCACAATGCCGTTGGAATCAGACTGTTCAAGCGATTAGGAGCTGAGATATGCGTTTCCAAAAAATTTTTGATCATATTCTCAATTTATTTTCAACTTTTTTTCGCCTGTTTTTTTTAGAAAAATGTTTCATTTCAAAAGCTATGCGTTTGAAGCTTTTTTACCGCGGTTTTTTTCACAGGTTCTATTCAAATATGATTATTTAAAAATTTAAAGTGAATTTCTTCACCCAGAGTCGATTACAGTAGGCTGAAAATAGAAAATAAGATAAGTGATTCTATTCACCCCAACTGACGTACCAATAGAATCAGCATTTTCAAAAATTTATATAAAATTTTGTTCAAGGCAGTGGGAGTGGACAATTAAATAGGCTGAAAGATCAACCAATTGTACACATTTTTTTTTTTGAATCACATTTTTTCAGCGACTTTAAGCAAAGTTATGAGCATTTAAAAAAAAAAGGGGGCCAAAAATTGATTCTATTCACTCCGACTTACGGTATTTGAAAATCCAATTTTTCAAAAGCTTCGGCCTCGCTACGCTCGGCCATGGTATATTTCTGTTTTGATCATTTCAAAGTAGAAGCAGTCGATTTTTCATTAAAGTTTATTCTTCCAAAACACTATTTTATTGCACATGGGTCATTCCACGTCAGTTCGTACGCAAAGTGGTAGGGTGGGTCGGCGATTTTTTTCATTTTTTTTATGTGGGTAAACCTCGATGAGAGATGACGAATGCCGCAAACCGCAGCTCTCAAAGTCTTTTTGGAGGGCTGCCACGAGCATTTAAAGTTTTGAGGTAAAGTTGGATATGGTAAAATTGGGACGTGGATAACTCGAAAACCATGATGGGTTGAAAGTTGAAACTTTTTCCAATGTGTAGGGCCTTTGAAGAGCTTTTTGACGATTTTTTGAAAATCAGTGTTGCCACTTTTTTTAACACGAAAAATTAGCTGTAAAAGTTAAAAAAATGACATTTCCCCATGATGTCAATCGCCAAAAATTCTGAAAAAAATCTGTAAAGTACAATTTTACATGCTGATTAATATATTAAAAAATTGAGTTGACGTTATTTCGTATTTTCGAGAAAAAAAATTCCAAAGATTGGAAGAAAATACAATTTTCTTTTTCAAAGGTCAAAATTGTGTAAATTGATTTTTTTTTTGTTAATTTTACATCATATTCAAAGAAAAAGTCGGTAAAAGCATTTTAACTTCATTCAACACCCGTTAATATGTGTGAAAATGCAGAGTTATTAAATGTTAACTGCAAAAGTTGAAAAAAAAAACATTTTGGTATCAGGCGGTGCTGGTGTGATCCAGGGGTAACCAAATAAGAAATTCTGATATCAAAATGTTCATTTTTCAATTTTTGAAGTTTACATTTCATAACTCTGCATTTTCACACATATTAACGGATGTTGAATGAAGTTAAAATGCTTTTACCGACTTTTTCTTTGAATATGGTGACATCATGGGGAAATGTCATTTTTTAACTTTTACAGCTAATTTTTCGTGTTAAAAAAAGTGGCAACACTGATTTTCAAAAAATCGTCAAAAAGCTCTTCAAAGGCCCTACACATTGGAAAAAGTTTCAACTTTCAACCCATCATGGTTTTCGAGTTATCCACGTCCCAATTTTACCATATCCAACTTTACCTCAAAACTTTAAATGCTCGTGGCAGCCCTCCAAAAAGACTTTGAGAGCTGCGGTTTGCGGCATTCGTCATCTCTCATCGAGGTTTACCCACATAAAAAAAATGAAAAAAATCGCCGACCCACCCTACCACTTTGCGTACGAACTGACGTGGAATGACCCACATTCAATTTGCGATTTTCTAAAATTTTCGCCCTCGCTTCGCTCGGGCTAAATTCATTTTTTTTTTTCATTTTAAAAAATCTAACTGTAAAGTTTTTAAAAATTATTTCATTTAAACAATTTTTCTAAAACTTGATTTTAGAACCTTTTTAATGAAGTAACTTCACGTTTTGATTTCTAAACATGTTTTCAAGTTTTTAATTTTTCTCAAAGTTGATTTTGATTTTTATAATAAGTATACTTTTAGGTTCAACGGTTCAAGTAAGATATAGTTAAGCAGGGTCTCACCTAAAGGGGCAGAGGGCAATTAAGGACCGTGTTCGAAAAGTGCAGTATGCCCGAGCTAACCGAAGCGCAGGGACTAATAAATCTAGTCACACATATCTACACGAACAGCTCAACTTTGAATATTGTCGAATAGACTGACGCACGTAGTCAATTCATTCCAAATTATATTTCATTAATTTCATTTCGCACGTTATCAAATAATAATACCTAATGGATTTTGCATTAGGTACCGCCCATAATTATATCTAAGCTGCAATAGCGTTGTTTAGCTAAACAGTTGAAAAACAAGTTGACCGTGGCAATATTCGTGTTTGGGAAGAAGATGCCCAGTACACATGAAGATACTTATTTGCAGTTATCATTATCTAATCTACATTTTGGCAAATCTTGTGAAAAACATAATTATTTTCAGATTTTAAAACATGCAACGTGAAACAGACTGTATTTACAAATGGATTTTAAGAAATACTTTTTCAGTGAGAATCGTAATATTTACTTGTTCATATAA